>JAIEZT010000013.1:28716676-28776972 GCA_019594935.1 Periophthalmus modestus | reverse complement strand
GTTGAGATTGTAAATATGGAACTTGGCTCCACATTCGCCCCTATAACTGCTCGACTTGATGAGCTTCATTTTGACTGGAGCCAACGCTACGGGTGACATCTCACTCAGTCCGATCTTTTATACAGTCGATGATGATACGCGCCAACATTGTCAAGTTACAGGAAACCAAATTGTTTATCAAGATTTGTTGGGAAAATGTGAAAATGGAGTGATCAGTAGTTTGAGATGTGGCAGTTTTGTAGGGCAATTTTACTTTGAACATTGAAATTTTAGTCAGGTTTGAAGATGTTGTACTTGATTTTTACTTCACAAAACCTTTACTTTGAACAATTTTCAGTGGTTCAAACGTATTCCTTGCTTGCCTTGTACGAGGGGTGTCCAAACGTTTCTCATTAAGAGCCACATATAAAAACACAGACAAAGCTGAGGGCCGATTGAGGGCCATAGACTGGTCACCAATACAGTGAATACTTCAAATCTGCGTTATTATTACAAGTTGGACTGAACCACTAGACCTTTTTTCATGCTTACATCCTCAGTGGGACACATAAAATATTTGATAAGGGCTTGTTAAAGTAGATTTTCAGAAACAATACAGTAAAAAAAAAAAGTAATGTTTAAGATAATATGGGGCCAATTCTTGAGCTTGAGGGGCCAAGAGAAAATTGGTCTGAGGGCCACATTATCGGACAATAAAACACTTTCTAATTAGATGCAGACGGCCCAGCATGCAGCAGACTAATTTTAACCTGAAGAACTGTTCAAACAATATATCTGTACTGGGGTAAGACATATTTTATATCTACTTTTTCCACCAGATACATGGTGTAAAAAGTAGATATAGTTTAAACAAGCATCAAATTACTTAACACAATTTGTAATCAGGTCATAATCAGGTACTAAATTCCAAAGTGTACAAGCATCACTACAACAATCTCCTAATAGAAAGAAAGTTAACCTAGAACTTTAGAGTCGGTAATGGAGCCGTGATGTAAGACCTGGATGTTCGCCAATCGCCGCCATGAAATCCAATTTAATTAGCACTGCTCACATTTATACCCAATTACTTATGAATACTTTTTCATCATTACTTGGGTACATTTTGGACTAGTATTGACATGAGTAATATTAGTTTTGAAATAACTCCACTCCAACTTATGTTTGGACTTTATTTATTCTACCCATCTCGGCTTGTAACCAAACAGCTCATATATTTCGCTGAGGGAAACATTTTGGTTGAAAGATGTGACTTGGGTGTTGAATTGAAAATGCAATGAACAGCCCCAGTCTTTCTGCCGAGGCGCATAGCCACACCGACGACAAAGTATTACACTCATTTTTCTTGCCGTTGCATAAGTGTAATATGAAAGAGACCCCCAATACAAATCTGTTACAGTCTGGGCCTCACTGTGCTGTTTAAAGTGGCAGGATTCTAAAAGACTCCTCCCAAACAAATAGAAATGTGTTTGTGCCGCCGTAATAATCCCCCAAACCCAATGTTACTGCTGTCATTTCCATATTCAGAGGCGTCTATTCACCTTATTGGCAGTATACATCCGTCTACCGGTCTCCACGCTGGGATTTGCATTATTTCTGCTCAATGTTATGACAAGGTAATACAAGCTAAAGAGTAAACATGAATCACCCAGGATGTGGACTTCAGCCCATATATATATATATATATATAGTGCACTTTTCTGATCTAATTTTATATACTATATAGGCTATACATTGTACACATTAATACATTGTGTTGATATGCAGTCACTGCCCTTCACGAAACACTCCCTGAAGAGTGCACAGCTATGTTCTTTTTTCTTCTTTTTTTTTTTTTTTTTTGCAACTGTATAATTATAGCTTTCAGAAAGTTGCACTTGTTTTGACTTAATTTAATGAGGGCATTGGATATTACAATTATTTTGAGGTTATGCAGGATATTACACCATAGGAAATGTTCTGCACTAACAAACATGCTTATTTTGGTGTAATTAGTGGGTCCTTATTGGTATTCCTGTAATACATTCCAAATGACTGGTTTCTGCTTTTACACAATCATCTATGGTATTAGTTCTATGCTAATATCCACTGCTGTACGACACAAAAAGCCTAAGCTATAAATGTCACTTTTAACATTTCCACGTCTATAAAAGTTAATCTTAAATGTATGTTTGAGGATGTTCAGTGGCATACTGTTGTGGTTGTACACTCGCTCCTCTCTCTCTCTCTCTCGTTCCAACCCTCCAAAGTTATACATGGACTAGACTGATATAAGTGAATAAATATGAGAATGAGTCGTTGCCTATATTCATGGATTTCAGCTTCAAATGTAAAATTCTGATTGAAATTGTAACCACTGTGTCCAAACTTCTTTCACCATACTGAAACATGTTTGAAGTGAAGGGCCAGACCAGAGTCGATACAGGGAGTCAAATGGTGCATTTAACACAGGTTTGACAGAGAAATTCTACCTTTAATAAGACTTGCAAGATTATTTTTAGGTCTATGTCACAATGCAGTGTGATGTTATTCAGGTTATAGAGGTAGAATCTCTTGAATTTGTAGTAAAAAATACTTCCTGATCAATTGGGCCAGTTTAGGATGAGGCATGAGGGCCAACAAAAATTGGTCTGAGGGCCGCATTTGGCCCCTGGGCCGTAGTTTGGACAGCCCTGCGCTATGGCAACAGTCCAAATTTTCCATGGATGTGTCTTCCTACAACGTACCATCCCCTAAAATTGCTTGGGTTAGGTCCATTACTCCATTCTAAACATCTGAATATTAGCTAAGACAACAGCAAAAACAAAATTAAAAACATCACAGCAACAGTGGCACAGTTTATAACCATTCACCCTCTGACCAAAGGGTGGCCGGTTCAAGTTTTGTCAGGCCAAAACACATTTTTTTTGTGTGAACTGGTTAAGACACAGACACAGTAATGCAATTGCTTGTGACGGGAAGGGCATCTGGCACAAATATCTGCCTTAACATGTGACTATTCAGCACCCTGAGATGCTGAACACAAAACTTGACAGAAAACAAAACTAGCTGCTTCTTTGCCAATCTAAACAGAAGCAGTCCTCAAAGTCTTGGCCATCCTTGTAATTCAGTCTTAAAGTGAATGAGTCGGGTCTTACAAGGTATTCTGTGTTCCCCTGTGCGTGAACTGCCTCTGACAAATTAATTATGTCGCCGGGCAAAAACAACTGTTTGAGGATTCAAGGCCACCTCTTCCACTGCGTCGGCCATGACAGTTAGAGTCTGCCAGTGATTATATAACAAGACAGGCGAACACAACGGATCAGGCGGGTCACGACCTCTGCTCTATGATTACCCATTATTATGTCTCTGCACTACTTGTTGATGGCTAGCGAATACGTACCTAGCATTTAACACTGAATAAAACGCAAAGAATTTTTTTTTTTTTTTTTTTTTTAGCAATAATTTCACCACAATAGCGTCTCTTGTATCCGACATTATTGTGCAATTTCATCTCATTTTGCCTTCAGGGTTAGCGCCAACTACGTATTGTGAACTCTGAATACTGGAGACAACGCTTTTGTAAGAGTTTTTTTTCGCAACAAATTCTGATTGAAAAGGAACACTTATCTCCCCACACAATGTTGCAACAAGTGGGTAATTCATTTTGGAGTTTGTCGGTGAATTATGTGACATTGACATCAAACAGCGAGCATTTTATTTGCCGGAGAAAAAGTTACAGATATTTAGAAATGTCGCTTCTCAGATTTTTCGACTATGCCTCTGCATCTGTCTGCCCTCCGGGTGAAGCGTGTTTTTTTACTCAAACCTGTCTGGGTAAGAAAGCAGAGTGGCAATGTGATATCATACTTGCTATCAGCGCTCTAAAACAATATGTCACTCTGACTTAGCCGGATGATAGGGCGGTTAACTGTTGAGTTTTTATATTCAGGATTATGTTGCGGGGTATGCGCTCTCAAACACAAGTATTGTACACACACATAGATCGTATAATGAGGTGGACTACGGGAGTGTGCTGTGGCCCATAGCGTCCAGCTCCAGTCAAATAAAGCTCATCGAGGCTAGCAGTTTTAAAGCGAGTTTGGAGCCGAGTTGCATATTAGGAATTTTGACCGCGAGTATCATAGCAACCGAGGAGCCAATCCGGAGTGAGGTGGTTGAAATATCAAATATAGCTTTCAAATATCGCTTTTACTGAAAACAACTCTATTTAGATTTATTCTTAATTACAAAAATATTGGACATTATGGCCAAATTGTTAATGTTAATGTTAAAATGTGGTGTTCTGGTTCTCAAGATAATTATCCACGAAAGCAGAAGGAGCCTCACATGAGTCTCAAAGCAATCATCAGAGCAAAATGTATAAAAAAAAAATCTATTTGAGTTTACTACATTCCATATGTGTCCATTCATAATTTCAATAACTTCAGTGACAATCTACAATAGCCACCCACATAACACAGATGACACATCCGAAAGCTCTTTTCTGCCAGTGACTTTAGGAATTCTTGTATTATTTCTTCTAAACTTGCAGATTACTCTAATGTTGCATCATGACAGAGACGCTGCATGCTTTAAATTGCTTTTTTCCTGAACTAGAAGAAATAAAAGGTTAGATACAAGGCATTTAACATGACATCTCTGGAAACCGCTGTGATGTGTCCTTGGGCATTGGCTGTGGTTGGATAGATCGGAACGCACTGAACCATTGTACACTGAATATATGAATGACCCTCGCATACATAGGTCCTGTGCTGTATTCTGTTGTATTGTTTATCATAATGTGTTTACATTTAATATAACTCATCATGTTCTACTGAGTCCTACATTCATATCCAATCTGCCATAAAAGGCGTGCATAGAAAAAGAGACTTGCAAAACTGTAATTATAATCTGGAAACTGTGAATGAGGTTTATAATCTGGGATGACAGAGCGTTAAAGGCGCATTGTGTAATATTTCTGGTGAGGTCCGCTAAGCTTGTCTCCATTGATCTGTTATTGTCTTGCCTTACTTTTTCCCATATTAAACATAAATATCTTAATTAGAGCTGTTTTTATTGCTCATGCCCTGTAACTTGACTGTGTGAAGTCCCTTGCTTGCCTGCATGGAGATATACAAGTTTTAATACCATACTGTGGAACATTTTAACCAAATAGCATCATTTATCGAGACAAGAGTGCACCTTTAAGACAAATACTTCATGCTGTAGAGAAAAAAAGAGTTACATTTCCACAAATCTGACATGTAACTTGCTATTGCCATATGCTTATCTTCAGAAAAGTTGTACAGTATAGTTTTAATGCCATTGCAGAACATTGCAGAAAAAGTATAACCCTTCCCCAGAAAAGTTGCGTACTGCTTCAAAAGTATCTGTATATCCTATTCTTTTTTTTTTTGTCTATACCATACTCAATCTTCCCTAATGTAAAACAGTCATTTGACACCGCCTCATTTTTCTCTTGCATTCTTGTAGCTGAGGTTAATCTGCGGGCACGGCTTCAGAAAGCCGCCGTCACTCACCCAACGGTATTACAATGGTTCAAAGGTCAGTAATGGACTGGGGAATAATAATTAAGGATCGTGCCACTTAGCTTCGAGTTTAACAACGTCCTTAGCTGCGGTGACCTCCCTTTTCCTTGATGAGCCCAAACAATGCAAAAAATAAGCTCTCACTTCACGGATTTGCCACCCACCTTTTGTAAAATACACCATTTAATTCCAATATTACTTCTCATTCACCAAACAAACAATTCTGGATGGAAGTTTTGATGACCGCTCATTTAGACGGCACGGATGTTACACTTTACAAGGCTTTATCTGGCAACCGCAGGCGTGTGTTTTAAGTCAGATACGGGAGAGGGGTTGGGCGACTTGAAATGCGCAATTAACATGAAAATACGCCTATGACATAAGCACAAAGGAGCCTCCGTACAAAAGCCCAAAACTGCTGTGGGAATTTCAGCTTTAAAAGAAAGTCAATTTGTTCTTATGTCGCGCGCGGAGTTCTCGAAGCAATCACCAACCAACGAGGCTATAAGTGCCCAAAATGAGACTATTTGGAATGTTTATTGTTTTTCTATTTTCGGTAGCTATACGCAACATACACACCATCGTTCGAACTTGCAATCCCCAAATGATTTCATGCAAACAAAAACTACAAAGAAAGAGAGAGAGAGAGAGAAGAAAGATGCCTCTCTCCTCTTTCTCCCATTTACTTCGAACGGTATTGTAATAACTCCACGGCTTCGCCAAGTTATTACCTTCTTCATTTTCTGTGCGGTGACAAAAAGGGACAAAAAAAAACGTGGGATAATGCTAAATCACTCTCTTTTAGTTTCACTTATGTGTCAGTTTCAAGACCGGTCACAAATGATGAATGTAATATCTGCTGAGGTACAGAAAATGGAAGGGATGGAGAAATATGTCCTTGATGGGTTATTAGCAAAGAGATGGATGACTAAAAGATATATTAATATTATATGCAGTTGAAAGAAAAAGTTCGATTGGGGTAAGTCGCCATGCTTGTTGTAGGCAAAGACCCACATGTTTTGTACAGGGTGGCCCAAAAGTCACTGACAGTTGAAAAAAAAATCCTAACTCTTTTGTTTCTACATATTTTTCTTTTATTTTTTCAGAGCATTTAGAACGACCCTTCCGACATTAATATGAGCAAATATAGCACCGAGGAACGAACCTTCATTGTACAGTGGTACTTTGAGTCACATGAGTCAAATTCAGAAACCCAGCGGTGTTACCGTCGACATTTTAATACCAGAGATGCCCCAAGCGTAAATGCCATTAAAGGAATAATAAGTCGTTTTCAAAGACAGGGGGCAGTATGTGATCTCCACAGACCTGACTAGTCCCGATTTCTTCCTGTGGGGCTATCTTAAAGAAAAGGTGTTTGTGAATAAACCTCAGACAATAAACGACTTAAAACGTAATATTGAGGATCAAATAAGAGCCATAAGCCCAGAAATACTTTCAAATGTTCTGCAAAGTGTGTTGGATCGGGCTATTCAGTGCAAAACCGAAAATGGTGGACACTTATACTTATAGTACTTATACTTCCCCTAGTTTAAGTAGTGATAAGTTCAAGTGTAAGTGAACAGTTATAACCGTATATATTGCCAAAAATCTCAGAAGGTTCAGTTTACCTACAGTTAAAATTTGGTGAGTATAACTTAAGAATTATAGTAGCTATTAAAGATTTAAAAGTGTCAGTGACTTTTGGGCCACCCTGTATATATTGTCAGTCTATTTTTATTCATATTTTTACCTACCTTAGTTTTAACGCATGCTGATTTCTATTTTATCATAACTTACATTTACTATTAATATTCATTTGTTTTATGTTCCATCGTCCCCGCACCATACCCACTCTCGACATAAATATCGTTAGTTGAGCGGTCAGATCCCACAGGCTGATGGTGTGATTCCAGCTCCCACAGATGACTGCTGTCGTCGTGTCCTTGGGCAAAACACTTAACCCACCTTGCCCCTAATGTCTGCGTACACTGGTGTGTGAATGAGTGTGTGAATGGGTGAGTGGTTCCTTGATGTAAAGCGCTTTGAGTGCCTTAAAGGTGGAAAAGTGCTATATAAAAATGTGACCCAAAAAAAGTGATAATTTACTGTCAAAGCAACTTCCTAGTTTGTGAATTGTGTTCGCTGACAGTGGAAACAATACTTATTCAGATTCTTTTTTTCTCTTTATCAATCAACACCGAGTGAAATCACACCGAGGGACTGCCAAACACACAAACACACACACACACACACATACTTATTATGCTTATTCAGATTGTGATTCAATCAAAAAGTTGCAACTACCAAGAATTAACAACAAACAGAATCCTTCTTTGAGCAGAAATGGTGGGTTGAGCTATAATTTACCCGCTGTTTACAACAATATCCTAAAATCTTGGTCAAAATCACCTCGCCAGTCAAATGCTCTCCAGTTACTTTGAGGGAGAAGCTGGAAAAACACAATAGATTTTTGCTTCACACACCAGTACTTTCAGACTGAAGATTGTCCAGATGACTAGATTATAACGTTTTCTACCATGGGCCACTTCTGGACAATTGAGGTACTACACTGACTTCTAAGAATTAACCAAAGAATATTTAAAAAAGTCATTGTAGTTTGTGCTAATGCGTCTGAACATGTTTAGAATGACTGAAACTAGAACTTTTTTTTTGTGTGTGTGTGTGTGAAAAATCGACTTCACTCTGGATGGAATTTGAGGAAACAATTACTTTGACCGCTTCCCTTCTGGCCACTGACATTGCTCACTGTTGTTGTGCCCTTGGGCAAGACACTTAACCCCCCTCTGTGAATGTTAAGTGTGCCTTTTTGATTCCAGGCGCTACAGATGTGTAATTTCCACCAATATTAAAACCATTTTTTATCTTTTTCTTCAGATGTTGGGATTTTCTTAAACTTAAAATGTTATGATTCGCTAAACCTCAACTTTGTTTTGTTTTTTCCTACAGTGCCAATATGCAATTTGCACCACTTCACCAATTTGCACAACTTTGCTGTTGTTTTGTCATCATCTATTATAGACTCCACTCTTATCCTCAGCCTATTCACTTGTTTGTATGAATTCTCCATCCCCCTATTTCTTGGCGCATCTCTGTTAAGAGCTGCAGCGCTGGGTGACTGCAAAAGTGTCAAAATCTTCTCCCGCTAATGATCGGAACGTGTGAGAGTGCCTGTTTACCCCTTGTGGATCCTGGTGGGAGTCGCAAATGTTGGAAAGATAACTGCCCAGGGCATCTAGACAAACTTACTCAAACACTTAGAACGGCATTACTCCTAAATCAAGAAATCAAGTTTTAAACATATATGTGGTTGTGTGCATTCACAGCAAAAAAGGAAACATTGTGTCTATGACGGTTACAATGAAGCTGTCTCAGGTGACAGTTCACACCACAGGGTAGTTCATTGGCCTTAAAGATCGTATACCTGATTTTTCCACATATTTGAGCGACATTTGCGTACATATTGTATAAGCAGATCCAAATTGACTGTGCACCGACTGCATTAACAGTAAACTGCTGTCCAATAATTAGGAATTGCGCAATTAACATGCTAGTTGTTGTTTGCTTTACTGTCACAGCAAAACTCTGCTCTGGTCTATGAGAGCTGTGACAGGGGCTTATAAGCTTATCACCATTAATACTTAAAATACTACTACATACTGCATAAGGTAAGTGAGGAATAACTGTCTAACTGGACCACTAACCGTGTAAAACTTCTCAATTTCAAAACATTGCCAGGGTGACTACTTTTGAAGCTCTTTCTATACTGCTTTAGATCAGACATGTCAGACTCAGGCCGTGGGCCAAATTTGGCCCTCAATATAATTACATTTGGCCCACGAGATCATATCAAATATGTATTAGAGCTGGCACACTGGCTGCTGCGCCAGTATAGTGCCCACAACACTTCACTACAAATCCCAGAAGGCTTTGCAAATACGTTGGCCCCCGCCATTTCTGTTGACACTCATTAGCATCTTCTACCTGTCGCCTCTCACAAATTTAATCCACCCCTTCTGAAAAACATGCAGATGTCGTTAAATCTTTTCAATAAATGTTTAGTTTGGCCTGCGGCTTAGTCCCACTTTTTAATTTTGGCCTCTGTGGATTTGAGTTTGACAACTCTACTTTAGATGTTTTTGCCTGGAAAAAAAAGAAATAGCAGTATTTTTTTTCCAATATTCAAATTATTATTTTTTTGTCAAATAATCTCCAGGGACATGTCAGGACCAGTGAGTGACTGCAGTTCAGCTCTCAAACGTTTGACCTTCACAGTCAGAAGTATACCCGCTGTGCAAGTTATTTGATTCGAGCTAATTCTAGACAAAAGGTTAGTACTTGCTCCAAAAGCTGACCTCAGACCTTTTTCTGTGAGGCGTAACAACTACACTGACCACTTTACCACATTGCCAGCAAACAGTTTACTTGACCTCTAACACACTTTTCTAAAAACGTATTACTCGTACATTTAACATTTTTTGATGACTGCTTTGAAGAAACAATACTTCTGTTTACTTCAATGCTATTTCAAACGTCTGCACCCACTCCCCTTTTGCACAAACACACTGAAAACTATTTTTAAGCCAGTACCTGCTTCCACTGCTTTGACTGTGATGTTATGCCAGCCGGCGGTCTCCCGATCCAGGATCTTGCCCAGCGTGAGGGCACCCGTGTCCGGATCTATGTGAAAAATCATCTCCTGGTCTGTGGTCCGATCAATGGAAAACCTGTGGAGAAAAAGGGGAGTGTGTAGGTCACAAACACAAGACTAATTAATCATGTAGTAATGTCATTGTGAAAAAATCAATTGGTTCATTAAAATGGTTATATAGCCCCAAGACTCAATTTCTATTTAGTTTACAATTATATATTTTTTTGTTTTTTTTCCATCTTGCAATTATCCATGTTGGGAAATTAGCAGTAAATCAGTGGGACTCATTCATGAATGTTTAGAAAATGTTTGTAACTTCCACAGTTTTAGAAGACGCCAAGAGAACTTATAGGATTCATGTGTTTTTAAAAAGATTCTTAAATGAGAGTTGAGCCTATTTCACCAACGTCTAGCTACGAACACCAAGTTACAATTAATTTACATGAGAAAGTTTGATGTATTTACTAAGAAACGTCCTCCAAGTTTCCATATGTGGGCTCAGCAGGACATGTGGTATGAAAGTGACAGAGCGGGAGAGAGAACAGTGCAAAGCAGGACAGTACAGTACACCAGGCAAGTATAGTACGTCAGGCCAGTAAGAGCAGGTGGAAGACCTTCAAATCTATGTTTAATGCTGTGGTGTATCATACAGGTGGGGGGTCCTATCCTCACATGGAAGAGTTCAAGTATCTCGAGGTGTTGGAGCTTGAGACTGACAGGTGGATTAGTGCAGCATTTGCAGTGAGTCAAAAAAAAAAAGCCCTGGATTTACTGGTCAATCTACATTCCTACCATCACCTATGATCCTGAGCTTTGGGTAATGACCGAAAGATCGCGTATACAAGTGGTCAAAATGAGTTTCCTCGACATGGTGGCTGGGCGCTCCCTTAGAGACAAGGTGAGGAGCTCGGGGGTAGTTTCGGATGCCTCGTGGACACCTCCCGGGCATGTCCAACCAAGAGGGACCCGGGAAAACCCAGGAAACGATGGAGGGACGATGTCTCTTGGCTGGTCTGGGAAGGCCTCATCCCGCTGGAAGGACTTGGAGGAACTATGTGTGGAAAGGGAAGTTTGGGAATCCCTGCTTAGACTGCTGTCCACATTCTACCCCCGAGGAAGTGAAAAAAAATGGATGAATAGATTCTAGTCATAAAATAAAGCATAAATCTCAACAGCTTATTTATTTATTTTCATTTTTTGATGAATTCTCTCTCTACTCTTAACATCTCGAGTACAACGTAACTACTTTAACAGTGAAATCCATGATCTGTATAGCTTATTCATAGCAATATTGTAATGCCAAAATCCTTTGAATATGACAGTAATAGCTATTGAATCTGCCACTTATTATTACGTCTTTACGCTTCCAAAACTCACTAATGCGTTTCCTATTGTGTTGGTTACTTGTTGCTGTCAAAACAACATAGAAACACACTGAAAGCTTTATTCTTCATTTTGTTCTATCTCAAAAAAAGCAAAGCCTCAACATCAGAATACGATCGATGTCTTGTTCACGGCCATATAGTATGTTTTAATAAGGAGCCATGGGCGTTATAATATCTAATGTCTTTGATAGTAAATCCAGATCTCCAGAGACAGTGGCACGCTGTGGATAAAACGTGCCGTATTGTCAAGAGGGCTATGCTAAAGTGGTGAGGATGACATTGGATTTAAGTCTTTCCATGTATTTCACTGGCTGTATTGTTAAAACAGAATAAAGCTAGCCTCCTATCCCACAGAGACTACAGCACTGGCTTATGTCTGCGATGCTTTTGTTCCGTCGTCGACCAAAAGCCCAGGGGAGGATTTTGGTTATCAAGTGCACTGTGTAGTTGAAGTCTGATTTTCTAAAGATTGAAAGATAAGTGGTCTATAGGTTTTGTTGAATTAATTTCTCCTTGTTTGAAGGTACCAGTGAGATCATCATTTATGGCTTTACACATGAAAAATCTACTTACATAAAAGTACCAGTTTAAACATGTGTACAAATGTGAGCTTTATTAATTAAAGAGGAGTTTTATGGGGTTTTTTTTGGTTCAACAAATTAATTTCTTATTTTGTCTTATTTATTTTTTCTAACAGGTATCGAAAAAATATGAAAAAATACTTACTTTTCAATCATGCTAAAAATATTGTGGAGTAGAAAATGTTTTGTTACTTTCCACCATAGCAATAAAAAACAAGATTGCAATTTCACTGGTTGCCATTATCAAATTGCAAATTTCTAACCCTGTATTTACTCCTACGTGTTCTGAAATAAACTTTTTTATTGCAACAGAGGTAAGAAAAATCACCTTTTCCCCAAAAAAATAATTGTAATCCTCATTGTGAAAGCCTATAGCTCAAAATCTGGAGATAAAGGGACTATAAGTTTTATGTAAGAACATTAATAATCGTAACTAATAATATACATGCAGGTCGTCTCTAGTCGTCCAGGTATGATCTATAGCAAAAGAGAAATTAAATTCTGCCAACAGGACAAATGTTTTAGTGGAGATCTTTCGGTACTCATCCAAGCCGCTTCTTCAGTTCTGGTCTGGTGGACACTGCCTTATATCTGAAGGGAGAAGCTAACTACTCTGAAACTAACACACCTATTTGTTTATGGTCTACTGAACTATACAGGTGTGAACTGTGCCTGAGTCATAATTTGCATAATCATTCAGGCCCTTAACGGGTGCTCTCTCCCGAGCCGTCGCAGCAGTGTTGGTACATTCTCTTATGAAGTGGCTGTTTTGTTTCTCCGATATAACGCTCACTGCTGTCTGCACTACACTGAACGGAGTAGACCACGCTTTGTTTGTAGCTCGAACATACATGCAAGTCATTAAGTAATTTTTTTTTGTCATTTCAATCTCAATAAATGTGTGTTCTGAATTACAAGAGAGAGAATTCTTTATGCACAGCAGCATCCGCACTTCTCAGTGAGCATCCCTCCTGGACCGACCCCACATATTGGGCTGGATTACATTTAAACCTGGTATTGACATGCACATCAATATAAACATTGAATCATTATTTATTGTTACATTCGGGGGTTTCGCAAGTGTCATTTTATTTCCAGGACACTATATTGTGAGTTGGGATTTTTCAGTCCCTTAACAATTTTTCGCAGATAAACCTAGCGCTGTTCCTTCCCTATTTAATTTCCCATTTTAAACACGACTGCTAGACAAAATATTAGCTTGTTTGCGCACAGATGGTACAGCTATCCACATCATTGCAGTGCAGCAGCGAACGTGTCCTCTAAAAGTGACAATAATCTCTTCAACTCACTCTCTGTATCCATGAGAATATTTTTGACAAGTGCCTCAAGATGGCTGCCAAAAATCAGTTTTAGCTGGGCGAACCCCTCACATACCGCAAATCACTTTTATGGCATTTTTTATATGTGATTCCATCTGCTTCGTTTTGTCGCTCGTATGGAGATGAGTGACCGTGCGCGCTACCCAAACATGATGAGAAGAATAATTGGAAAACGTGTTTGGTTAAAAGGGGTTTGGAAAGTTCACGATGATAGCTGTTAAATATTGCAGGACATCTGTTAAAATTCAAGGTGAAATCAGTAATCACGGTTAGTTAGTGTTTTTGGGCGGTTGAAATCAAGTTAGCATGACATTTGTTAGCTGTTAGCGTGCCTGTCGGTGATGTTCAAGCTGCCCTTAATTTTCCTGTCCACACACTCAAAAGCAATAACTTTTCTTTTTGGGACTTTTCAAGCTTTTTGAAATCACACTTGGAATTCTGATTTGGCAGAATACACCAAAGTCATCTACCTTCAAGTGTGGAGTATGTAAAATTTGTCTTCTTCATTTAACCCATCTTTTACTACCACTAGGCCAGAGGTGAACGACGACCCTTTGGGCTTATTAATCCGACCCCTCAAACATGACCAAATTATATTAAAATAGGTAAGGGTAAACCTTGTTCAATTCAAGCACTGAGTGTTTAATACGGAGTGGACAACAAAATATTTTTTCTCCAAAGTCCAATTAAAGTACCAAGGCAAGTTTTTTTAGCTGGCATTGAAATTAGCAAAAGCTAGCAAACATTTCTCCAAAGGCGAGTTTTTAAAATGCACTTGGAAAACAATTTGTTCAATAAGCCTTGTATATTCATGTTTTGCTACATGTTAATTGTATTATATATATGTATATTACATACATAATATATGTATACATACATATATATGCGCGTGTGTGTGTGTATATATATATATATATATATATATTATATATATATATATATATATATATATATATATATATATATATATATATACATATATATATATATATATATATATATATAGCTGTATGTATGTGTATATACTATACGCTGTTAACGTGAACACTACCACTGCATGACATCACAAGGTGGAACAGAGCATTTTAAATTTCAGAGTTGTAGACAGACTTATTAACTAGGATTACTCAAGCTGGTGTGAATGAAACAAAACACAAATCCAGGTATGTTTTTGATGAGGTAACAACATTCATTATAACATGGCTTAAAGCTCATAAAAATCCATTTTGTGTAATGATAGGACCTCTAAACCTCAGTGCTCCTGACTAACTGGCCTCAAGCTTTAAGCAATTTTCAAATATATGTTGAGTCTCTCTTCTCTCCTCCACCCAAATTTGCCCTCCCCTACGTACCATAAACACATGCACCTGGCCCTGTCCCGTGCTCCGGGCTGCAGGCGGCTCTAACAGTGAGCGACAGTGCTGCCATAGAGTGTAGTTTATTACACCTGCAGCTGTGAGCCTCATGCATGTTTAATGGGGGGCATTTGCAGTGGGAGGTGTGTATCGGAGTACGCTCAGTCTGGGGGACCATACAGCGGCCCTTATCTACATTCCTCTCTCTCACACGCACACGCACACGCACACGCACACACACACACACACACACACACACACACAGAGTAGCTCCTCTGAGGACACAGCTCTCCTAAAGCCAGTGCACGAGATTAAAACAGGACATACAAGTGGTTATCACAAACAGACCTGGGAGGGAAGGTGGGCTGTGAGTTTTTGGATTTTAAGTCTTTTGTTTAATTTGTCTTTGATCTGGAATTTGTTATAAAGTTTTTTCATTTATGGCTTTATCAGTGCAGAGCATTTACAACTGGAGTGTTGTTATTGGCATGTATAAATATGGCATTTTTAAAACCTGACCTCACTTTTTGCGATCTTGCTGTTTCACAGATTTTTTGTTTTTTGTTTTTACGCATTGTGTTCTGCGTTCTGATTGGCTAATGGACTTTAGACCATTGTCCATCACCTCCATGCCGTGACTCTGTAGTGCGGTATGTTTGCAAGTTTTCTCCCCGACAAAACCCACAAAGTCGATGAAATGTTCTGCACCGACAAATTTCAGAAATGCTTTGGACTCAAGTGTGTTCTCTGCACGGAGAGGCCTCTGTGGATACAGCTGGAGCAGAGGCAAAAGTGAACAACACATTTAAAGTGATCATCGAGGAAGAGGGATTTAAACTACGAGGGTTTGCACTTTGAGAGTGTTTAAACAAGAGAGAAATGTAAGAAAATGTTACTGTCTGTCTGAGAAAAGTGTATAAAGTGTGTGGTGAGGGGTTTTACAGCCTTAAAAACATAAAAAAAAAAAATAAATTTAAATAATAAATAATAATAAATAAAAGAAAATAATAATAAAAGAAAATAATAATAATAAAATAAAAAATAATAATACAATAAATGTAAAAAATGAAGCTGACTACTTCACGGATTTTGCCTATTGCGGGTTATTTTTAGAACGTAAACGAGGGACCACTGTACTACACTCCAGATGTGTTCATTCATAGTTTTGATGCTTTCAGTGAGAGACTACAATGTAAATAATTATGAAAATAAAGAAGAAACATACATGTAAACGTGTGTCCAAACTTTTTACTGGTAGTGTAAAGTCGTGTCACTTTAACCAGATAAACTCACAGTCCCCTAAAAACGAGGTGATGATCCTACCTGACAGGCTTGTTCACCACATCTGGGTCCCGCGCGCTGACCACACCCACCAGCGCCCCCACTTTGGCATCCTCCTGCACCTCCAGCACGGTGCCCTCTGCTGGCTGAAACACGGGCGGCTCGTCGATGTCCGTCACGCTCACTCGCACTATGGTCTGGTCCCTGAAGGAGCCCAGGTCTACGAAGCGGGGGTCCACGTGCTTGTTCACCGCCTCCACCACTACATTGTGTGTGCGCTTGGTCTCGAAGTCCAGCGGCTGAAAAGTAAGGGACGTGACGTTTTATTAAAGACATAGATTCATTAAAAAAGAGTTATATGTGTCAGCTTTTATCAGCCTTTTAACTTTTATTGATAATGAACATCGGATAATTGAGCGGGCACCTTATATTCATAGCGTCCTGTTTAAACAATTTAGTTAAGTGCTCAAGGTTGGATAGTAAAAAAAGTATAACAAAAGTTACTTAAATCTTTCTAACGTAGTTTATTTAAAGTTTTTAAAGCTACTATCTGCCAGCCTATTTGATTTTTATCACCAGTAGATGGCACATGTGAAACCTATTCTCCCCTCACCTGGCTTTTGTTCAGGCTCATCTGTGCTCTCTGCTCTTTTTCTCTCAGCACAGACAGCAGTAACATAGGTAGCCTCTAGTGGTGATATGTGAGAATACAACAGGGGTGGGTCGGCCAATCTGTGTGTCTTGCCCAAGGACAAAACAACAGCATTTATCTGTGGGAGCTGGAGTCACACCCTACAACCTTTGGGTCAGTGGATGTGACCGCTCAACCAGTGATGTCTATGTCGAGAGTGGGATTTGAACCGCCAACCTTCAGATCAGTGGACAAACACTCTACCAGCTAAGCTACTGCAGTATCGCTATTATGTTTTTTTCAGTATTTAGTATTACAGTTTACTACATACACAGATCATGATTTCACTTTTTTTCCATTGTTCATTTACAGCTGCTTAATAATCGAAATGGGTCCAATGACTTCCTCTTTAAAACTGCAGAACTGATTGGTCCCACCTCTCTACAGCCACATCGCAGGCAAGCAGTAGATTTAGAGGATAGGTGAAAACAGAGCACTCAAATGCAGCATAATATTGGATTACTCAAACATGCATGAATCAACAACTTAGAGCAAGCTAATGATGAGTAAAAGCTCATCAAATCTACAATTTACCCTCATTAAATGAACAAAAAGCTTTTGTTTATAAAATTCTCATTCAAACAAAGTCCTGGAAGGTCAAATGAATACAAACACGGGAGGAATTCAAATGTGACCCACTGAGGTTGCTGTATTTGTTTTGTGAAATTAAATCTGAAGCGGACAGGACTAGCCAAATCGCTCAACATTATATGACAAAAAAATAGCTAAAACATACATAATAGTCGAATACTCACGATACTAACATTTCAAACTTGATTTCAATACTAAGGAACAGACTCGATACACAATACCGATTCTGATACCACAATGATAATTTTAAAAAAAGATCTTTCTTTACACCATAGAGTGTGATTTTCAACATTAAGGTCTAGTACTTCCTGTTGTTAGGTTCCATTGTGGTCCATGGGCGTATACTAGTCAATGTGGTCATTTCTGTCTTGTGAATATGACTTTTTTTGTATCGATACTTGCTCAAATGAATATCTAGCTTTGATACCAGTTTTAGAATTGATTAGTATCTGATTTTCTCTGATTTTCTCTGATTTTCGATACTTTTAACAACCCTGTACTCTAACAATGTACTCATCCTGACTGTTCCCACAGGCAGATGTACCTTGACTCAACATTTAAAGTGCGAAACAAAGTAATCGTTGTCACTTCTAACTACTATCTTGGACGAAACCTGTGAACTAAACACTAGATCTTGCAAAGGCATACGTAGCTGTTTGGTTGCAGAGTCCCCAAACCATCTAGCTAGTTAACATTCAATAACTGTCAATGCTAATTTGTCCATTAAATGAGTGTTATGATCTGCTTAACTGCATGCCTAGCCACGATGTCTGCAGGCACTAAAATCATCCAAGTAAAGATGGTTAGAAATGATAATATCTCGGAGGATGTTGTTTGTGGCATATGCTAATCTTGTTGCCATCTCTCCTGGTAGAACGAGTGCATTGTGTGACAGGCAGCTGAACCAATGCAACTCTTGAAGACCGATTCTGACAGCAACTGCCAAACACTGGCTGATCCACAAGAACGACTGATCACCAGAACTTCAATGACCTCTACATAATACAAAAATTCTACCAAAAAAATGATTTTATGAGATAAAAAATCCTTCGAACTAGCAGAAACACTTATTGATTTATTGCTGAGAAATGTGGATGTTCTTGACAGGTGCCAGGAAAGTGTGAGTTCTGAAAGTCTTTGGAGATAAAATTCAGGTTGGAGGTTTTATATCAGGAAAACTTCGGCCAAAACTATAAAAAGTTCCGGTCCTCACCTTCTTGATAGAGACCACGGCTTCCTGCGTCTCTACGTTGGTGGTCACCTTGAAGAGATCTCCGCCCTCTTTGATCAGATAGGTCATGTCCGTGTTTTCACCCATGTCCGCGTCCGTAGCCACCACCTGTCCAACCGGAGTGCCCACAGCCGCGCCCTCCGATACTGTGAACTGGTACATCTCTGTCAATAACACACAAGGAGTTGAAGTTAAAGGAACTGCAAGCAATCTATCGTCTTAAAAAAACATTACAATCAAAACTGAATCCTTGTTGCCGGGATCTTCACCTGCAAATAGAGGACACCTACAAGATTTTGTCATTCTCAGTATATGGATAGGTCAGGCCTCATGTGAAAACTCGAAACCTCCAGAATTCACTCACTGAGCTGCAGAGGCTGAACTAGCACTGATTCATGACTGGCTGCAGGAGCTGGGGTTTAG
Organism: Periophthalmus modestus; assembly: GCA_019594935.1. Lineage (NCBI taxonomy): Eukaryota > Metazoa > Chordata > Actinopteri > Gobiiformes > Gobiidae > Periophthalmus > Periophthalmus modestus. The sequence goes on along the minus strand of JAIEZT010000013.1, from coordinate 28,757,897 downwards.
GCAGTGACGATTCAGATCAGAGAGAGTCCTTTTAGTTTTAAACCAACTACATTATTAAAAAAAAAACCCTGTAAAACCAAAATGTGAGGCTATTGAAATGAGGAAGCGACTACGATGTTCGTTTTATCAGACACCTGGGACACCCTTCTCCAAAGACCACTGGGTGACAGGAGGCCAAGTCCATCAGGACCACAACTACAGGAAGTAATAACAGCTGATATGTGACACTTCACCACCAAGACCTGTGACAGTTCTGCAGATGGCTCACGACTTACAGCACAATAAACTACACCTCACTGATACAGTTGGAAAACTAATATGACTATCATAATTGAAGACACGATGAATGTTACCCAAGTAAAAAAAGATGTCTGCATCTAATTACAAAGCATTTTAGGTGTTAGCGTTACTGTAACAGCAAAACTCTGCTCTGATAGTTGTGAAAAGCGCTTATAAACTCATCAGGGTGAATAATTAGAATGTTTTGATGTGTTAGGAAAGTGAGGAATAACTTTCTACCACGGCACATATTTTAAAATAAAGTAGTTCCTTTTTTGTGTTTTGTAGCACAGTAAAAAAACAAAAAAAACAGTTACAGCGGATCCTAGAGAACCCACAGAGTCAAATTTGGCCGTAGTTAATTGCTGCTACCCAAAATGAACAAACAAGAAAAAATATGTCAACTTTCAATTAAAAAAATTCAAAAAGCCCAGAGTGCCACTTCTGGCCCCTGCATAGAGATACATAGTGGACGAATATAGAACTAAAATGAGCCAGAGTGGTAGTGACAAGATGACTGACCTGTTGAGCTGGAAAACTACCCAAATTGGTAAAAATTGTGGGTTTTTTTTGGGTTTAATTTGTTAATCTTTTTAGTAATAGCTTGCAGAATGTCTAGAAGTATGTTTTACATTCTTTTTGGATAAATTAGCGAGCCCAATGGGTCAAATTTGTCTCTGATCCTAAATTAGGGGATAAAAGGTTAAAATAGAAAAAGTGGATATTTCAGTGTTCAGTGAACTTATAGCAGTAATTTAATGCAATGTTCTTAATTTTCCAAAGAAGAAAAGGGTTCTTGGGTTCTCCAGGGTTAAAGTAATTCTACACATTCTTCTGTGTATTTATCTGCAGACAAGTTTTAAGGTTTTTCAAGGGATCTGTGGCATAAAAATGCATTTCTAGATAAAATTGTTTTATGTTCAGCCAGTTCTATTTTTCCACAACAAAAGGCTGTTCAACACAGAAGGTTCTGTGGAATATAAACATGGATTATCGGTACAGCTAGCCAGGTTTTACACAACCACGACAAAACAAGGTCACTTTCTGGGAAAATAATAGGCTGTCTGACCAGGCTAGACTATGTTGCACAATAATGATGAAATACATAATATAATAATTAGTATAAGCAGAAAGAGCATACTGGTTTAAAAAAAAAAAAAAAAAGTGAATTTTGGACTATCTAGCACACCTGAATATAAGCCGCACCCACTATATTTTAAAAGAAAAATAAATTTTGTAGTAAATACATTTTGCACATGTATTGGCTGCACTTGCTGCATGTTACAAATATGTTGTAACGTGAGATAATTACACCGAAAGTACGGAGTTTTAATTTAAGACACACTTTTTTTCAAACTGTGCCTGAAAATTGGCAGTACGGCAACAACACAACATCAACACAAATGAAAATACAGGCATGTTTAGAAAATAAAGCAGCACCAACACGCTTTTATTTTCTCTGAAAGCTTTTGTCGTCTTTTTACACTGACTAAGTTCTTCCTGCTGCCGCCTCCAATGCCGCACCATCGGTTCCTTAATGCCAAGCTCACATGCAGTGGCACTATTTTCTTATTTGATGCCAGATCCATTACCTTTATCCTAAAAACTGCATTATTTGCATTTCTTCGTGTGTTTTCCATGATGAGGGTGTGTGCGTGATGTGCAAAATGACAGTTCAAACTCAAAATTTGTGTATTCTTCAGCACCTAATCTTCCCCCACATCTTTTTTTTTTTAAACTTTTGCATTTACTGCTAGAGAGTGCCCCCTGGTGGCCTATATAAATTAGCTGCAAAGTTGTATAAGCCGCAGGGTTCAAAGTGTGGGAAAAAGTATCGGCTTATAGTCCGAAATTTACGATCGATTTAAAACAATTTTTTGCAATCCAATAGGAACATGTTAAATGTACTGTATGTCTTGGCCGAGGTTCAATTAATGCCCAAAAGTAAGTGTAAAAGTGTAAAATGAAACACAAAAAGTATCGCCAAATACCCTTAATTTTAAATTCATGTAACTTAATTTTAATCTGTTTGTAGAGGTCCCATAATCATCACTTTCAAATGTATTCGTGACGAGTTTATAATCGCTTTTTCAACTTTCAGAGGCCAGAGTGGAGTTTTGCAGTCACTGTAATTCTAGCAAGAACCAGTCTGCCAACAGCGCACCAGCCTTACTTCCTGGTTTTGTGGAATCCAATTCAATTTTATTTATATAGCACATTTAAAAACAACTTCAGCTTCCCAAAGGGCTTCACATAAAAATCAACAAAGAAGAAATATACAGATACCACTATAAATAGAAAAAGAACAATAAAACATCAAGATATCCTGTCTAGCGAGTGTTAAATGCCAGGGAGAATAAGTGGGCTTTCGGTCTAGACTTAAACTGTGTTAAAGGCTGGACAATAAAAAACACTTTATAATGATAAATGATAAGATGCAGGCAGCGGTTTCATTTCTACTAGTGATGTGACGTTCGTGAAGGAGTCGGCTCTTCTGAACGGTTCCTTAACGTGATCGAATCGTATCTTTTTCTTTCCAATTCCTCTGCGTTTTTACACTGATTAACGCTGAACCAACACAAGAACCAGCACAGAAGCAGAGCGGGCGACACGAGTGACAGATCTGTGCACAAAAACATCAGAATAACAGTCATGAGTTCACTCGTTGGCTTCTGTCACCTAAATAAATAGTAAAAGATCCAGGTTTTTGAACAGCTCTTTGAAGAGAACGGATCCCGCTAAGGAGCTGAAAGTCCCATCAGTAATTTCTACCCTAATAGCTGCTTTTACAATATATCTGTACTGGGGACATGCAAAGTTTAATCTGGTACAGCTCCTTTCATTAGAACAGTTCTTATTTGCAGCCTTTTAAATACATTACAGGCAAAAAAGCTACTCAATATTCAAACTTTTGCATTCCTTGAAAAGAGCCATTTATATGTTCTCTTGTTGACGATATATAATCATAAACTTCAACCATGCAAAAAAACAATGTGTACACTAATGGATCTAAAACTGCTCTTCAAATGCATAAATGAAAGAAGATTTTTCATAACTACACTGACAATACAGCTAAGCCTGCCATATGTCTCTTGTATCGTAACTACAGAGAAATTATGGAAACCAATCAAAGTGTAGTGCGCCATCTTGGACTGTATCTTATAGAGTCCCCACTGCAATCTAATCCCACCTAGTTTATCCTACTGACGGAGTAAATATGATTTGGCTAGATGAGAAAAAGGATTTAAACAGAAATACAGAGGTGTGGGGATATCAAATACAATCAGGCAACTGTCAGCCTGCTTCTCCCATCTGTAACAAAAGTAATAGTGTTATGGTTTAAAGACTCCAAGAAAGAGGATGGAATTAAGTGGCAAACGCCTCTAAGGAGGAAAAACACGATTTATTTTCAACCAAATTGCTCCGAGGTATTCATCATGCAAATGGCTTTATTGAGATAAAAACAACTTCTGCTGCTTTGGGAGGAATTGCTCTAATGCTAATGCGCAACAAGTCTATTATCATGATAAGAAAGTGTATTTGTTAAGGTAATTGTAGAGCAATGTGTTAGTGCAAGTCATTTATTTAGTTAGGGAATTAGCTTAGTTTTGTAAATTGAGAATATTCATTAAAAATTTGGAGTTTTAGTCCATTTTCAGAGTTTAAAGGCGTAACATCTAAATAATTAAATAACTAATGGGGAGAAAATTGCATATAATTGTTTACAGTAGCAGCACTTTTTGTCATACTCTACCAAGTAAAACTCCACATTGCCTCTTTATGCAGGTGCTGCTCGTACGGTGGCCTGGTTGGGACGAGGGCTTGATGCTAAATCAATGGTATCAGTGATTTCCCAATTGGAATCAGAACCAAATTTGCATCAAAATCAGATATACGCATGCACAAGTGCAAAAATGTTGGTTAATTACTACAGCAAGTAGTAAAAAAAAGGAATAGATCCCACTGCAGTTATGTGGAGCTCCCAATTTTTAAAAATGATTTTAATAGTACCACAATCTGACCATTTCTGGGTCAAGCCCTTCTTCAGACATGAAGGATACAGTGTCACACCTGTTTACACACGCCCAGGCAGTCACCTGACCAATCATGTGACAGAAAAAACTAATGAATACAAATGACAGTTTGAAATAAGTTAACTTAATAAGTGTTCAATGGGATCCTATGAAAATACTGTAAAACGGGTGTTCACTATATTTTTTTAAAATGGTGTATTAGTTTATATACACACAAACAACGACAAAAAAAACCCCAAAACAAAACAGAAGGACACAATACTGGTACCAACCTACACCAATGGAAGTATTATTGGAGAGATAATGTCAAAATTTAAGAGAGAAAAGGGCCTCAGATCAATTACTACAAAAACGCATGCACGGACTACAAAGTAAAACTACATCTAATACACTATCAGTTTCTTTTACTTTTTAAATATATTTATTTCCCTTTAAACATGAGCTAAGTTTTCATACAAACATAACATTTAGTAAGAAAACCTGGGCAAACGGATCTGCAGCTACATAGAAAACATCAAGGCTAGCTGACTTTACCTGACAATAATACTTAATATTCTGTGTAAGAAACAGACATTATAAAACCTTTCTTTGCAAACTCCTTTTAACTTGAGTGAATGACAAACTATAACTATCGCCTGTATAGTTCATAATGGCAGATACCATTTTTAACCATTTCTTGGATGTAAAAAAAAATGAATTTACATCCAATTCTAAGTCAAGCTAACAGCTAGCATGACCCAAGTCTGTACATAATTCAAATGAGAGAATGACACACATCGCAATGGCTATCTTAGCTGTTTATCACTGTATTGTTTTTGGGGGTTTTTTTTGCATTAACCCTAACATTGATTTATTAAACTGCTGCTAAGAAGCTTCTACAAAATATTGTTACTAGGCAAAATGGGTGTAACAGAATGTAATCAGATGACTTGATGATGTTAACGTCCTGTTTGGCCCATAATCTGTATAAAGAAGTGGACTAGGGGAGTGGGATGTTGCCGATAGCTTTCAGTTCCAGCCAAATGAAACTCATCAGGCGTCGCAGTTACAGGGGCAAATTTGGAGTGGTGTAAAAAGTTGTTTTCCATGCAGCAGTGGCCGTATATCACTCCACTCTGGGTATTATAGACACTGATGCAATCACATTGTTCGACTTCCTGATTCAATCACATTGTTCAATTGTGCTTAAAATGTCTTATGTATAGAATGTTACCTCGCACTGCTCGAGTAATATAAAACATTGGTACAAGCTCATCTTCTTTAGACTCTACCAGATTGTGTGACTCTATGAAACTCTGTCAGACTCTATGAAACTCTGTCAGACTCTATGAAACTCTGTAAGACCCGACTGTATTGCTGTAACCGACAATAAAGATCTACAGTATTTTCTAGCAGTGCAACACTACTCCAAACTGGTGTCTTGATTTACTAATGCTAAGGTTAATAACAGGTGCCCAACAGTGGATATGGAATGTATGGAGTATCACCAAGATGCTATGGAGACCAGCGTGGCGGTCTACAAGGATGTGTGGACAAGAAGATAACACCAATGTTCTGTTCTAGCCCCTCTTACCAAGGAATGTGTGACCCCCACTTTGAGAGGGTCATAAAACAATCATATTGTTTGACTTTGCCTGAAGTTTCTTAATGTGTGACCCCATGCTGATAAGAAGACCCACCTCACAAACACATACAGTACATTGGGAGACCCTATAAAAGCTGTCAACAGGCACATCTCAGGATTCTCCACCTATCCTTTCTGGAGAGTCCGTTGCTTCAGTGTCCACTTTAACTGTCTGGAACTCATTCAACCCTTCTGACTTTATGTTTCAGTCTCTTTGATGCTTACACCAGAAACGAACAATTCTTCCAACTTGATGACTCCGACGTGATGGTGTGGAGTGATCTGGAGGACCTTTGGGGATATCGAGGTGGAGTTGATGACTCCACACATGAGGTAAGCAGAAAACCTTTTTAAAAATTCTGCATAGCGTAGTTTTTTTTAGGGTTGCCACTGTCACATAAATCTGTTATTCTCTATCTCGCTAATTTAGAAAATAGCTTAATGTGGGTGGCTTATCTAGTCCAGTGTGTTCTCCGAGTTCCATATTCGTAATTCTGACCACGAGTCTCATAGCAACCAAACAGCCAATCCAGAGCGAGGCTGACAATGAAGGTAACGACCCTTCCCAGCTGCACCACTGCACGACGCTTAGCAACGTTGTCAATCGAACCTTTTGCTAAAGCCAGCGGGGATGACCTCGGGGAAAGAAGGCGCCTGATTCGTCTGTTATTAATGTTCATATCTTGATTTATGGACAAACTTGCAAAATAAAAATAGCAGGATCATGTAGAGCGGGGTTAATACGGAGAGGGGTGACAATTTTTCAATGTAAAGTAAATTAGAGCAAGAGTCGATGGAGCCGGAAGCGTGCAAGTGATCACTTCCTATTTGTAACGTGGCAGCTAGCAGGTTAGCTACGTCCATTTATATATGGTCTATGGTTGGGCCATGTTGTTTACGTGGGCTGCTCCATCTTGAAAACTAAAAAAAAAACAAAAAAACATGTATTTGGGTCATCGCTGATCATAATTATTCGAAACAACTATTAATATTTTGATAAAAGTTAGTCTGCATAGTCCGTAGTAACCATACTCACATATTACTATTAATTTTGTGATTCATGCTTGACTGTAGATTACACATGGCATTGCACCGGATTTTGTGGCCTAGAACAGGCGCCCATATCACCCACACAATAAATGTCATGTTTGAGAGAGCAAGTTGCTATGAGATGCTATTTTAAAACCATTAAACTCAAAAACCCTGTGACAAATCCATAACATTACAATGAGGCCACCATCATCCATATTGATTCTTTGTGGAGCCGTGCCCAAAGAGAACAGATCTTTTGTGCACTGAAACGCGTCACTTCTTCACTTTTGAAAAACTATTGTGCTATTGTTTACCATTTTAGCGATATGTGCCATAAATTTAAAGTTGGGGGGCTTGTTTCCGAAGTTGCTCTATAGTAGATGATGCCATAGTGGTGAAATTAGTGGCCTGCAGGTCGAAAACAAGATTAAGCATCTTTTATCTTGTGGCTCTGCTTGGATGTCCTCCCTCATTATATGTTGGCTACAAGTTTCAACTTGTGCTTTGTTCATTCCTTCTCTGGCTTGCCCTTTGTGTCTCTGAGTTTGACCTCGGGTTATAAGCGGTGCTCATGAGAAATGATTTGCTTCTATGTGTGTTATAAGATAAAATACAATTCAACTGTTGGTAAACTATGAAAGATGCTATTTACTGGTTGATTTTCTGAGTAAATGTCTGTGTAATCCCCCAGGTATGATACGTAGCCAAAGTGTGGTTCAATAGACCAAGCTAACAAACAGAATCTGTAAACAAATAGGTGTGTTAGTTTCAGTGTAGTTAGCTCCTCGCTTCAGGCAGATATAAGGCAGTGTCCATCAGTATCTGACCAGAACTGAAGAAGTGGCTTGGTTGAGCAGTGAAAGGTCTTCACTCTAAAACTTTTCTCCAGTTGCTATGCTATGGATCTTCTGAGTACTGCATAACACAAATACATAAATGGTTAGAGTGCATCGTTCAATTATAATATTTTTTTTAACAAATAGTACTTCAGAGAAGTTGGAGAGGCCAACCCCTCTCAAGGAGTTGGGCACCAGAGCCCAGGCTGTGAGTGGGATATGAGGCTGACTATATCTAGCTGGTATCTCTCAGCCTCCTGCACGAGTTTCAGGCTCCTTCCCCCCAGTGAGTAGATGTTCTACGTCGCCACAACCAGATGCTGTGTCCTTTCTTGTCCTGAACTGCTGCCCAGTCCCTCTTTGCACCCAACCTCTATGAACCTCTATGAACCTCTCTGCTGTGATGACCCACAGGAGGGTGGACCCCACGTCAACCTTTTTTTGCTTTTGCTTTATAAGCACCAGACAATCCCACAACTGTTATTGATTGTCTTATGTTTATGTTGTGTGTTATATTACATTACTACATCCTGTAAATATATTGATTACTAGTTTTTTACTTCTACTCGAGAAACAACAGTACCATCACTTTTCTATACAATTGTGTACTAACACAATGATGGAGTTGTATTTTAAAAAGCTGCTTAATAAAAATGTCATTCAAAAACACATATGGGTCAATTTGTTTAAATGTACAATACAACTGTATTTTGTGTATTAGAGAAAAGAGTACATATACTAAAATTGAGGCAGTAATGATTAAAAAAAATCTTAGTTACACAGTTAAACATTGAAATGTTTTAAGTACTATTTTTTGGTTGAAAAAAGATAAAAAATATTGATTACAAACTACATACACCTTTAGGGTATGTACTACTTAAGGATAGATAGTATGTTAACTCAAAACTGCATTTTCTACTCAACTTTTTATGTAATCAGTTACGACATTTGTTTGAGAAGTCTTGTGCGGTTTAAGTGGTTGAGAAGTCTTGTGCGGTTTACAGTGTACCACCTCAGACAGTATTTGAGTGTGTCAGGCTTTTACCTCCCTTATTTTCTTCTCTGCATCTTTCCACCACCATCTATTTTGTTCATTTTTTCCCCGACTGTCCATTTGTCCCCTATACTTTTCTATACAAGTCTGATGGTACACAGACAGATAGAAACTCACTCTGAGGAAAGCGCGGAGGGTTGTCATTAACGTCAGTGATCACTATGGTCACCGTGGTGGAGCCAGAGAGCCCGCCCAGTTGTCCTGCCATGTCTGTTGCCCTGACGACCAGCTCGTAGCGATCTTGAGTTTCACGGTCCAAATCTGCCACAGCCGTCATGATGATTTCTAAAGATGGATGAGGAGAAGAGATGGAGAGAGGACACATTACTGGTTAGTGGGGCTTGAGCGGTTTTTGGGAAAAAGTATCTAATTGCTATTTTCTTATTGTGCAAAGAAGATGTAATTTGTACTTTTGTCTACTTTAATTTTTAACACCAGTGGATCATTAGTGGGTTTTTTGGGACATTTAAATTGCAATTGCAAATTTTGATTGAAAACAAAACTTAATTTGCTGCAGATCACACTAGCGATCATTAGTGGATTTTTTTTTAAATTGTAACCAAAATGGCTACTGCAGGACACACTGTTGAATCAGGCATGCATACCAAAATGGCTACAGGAGTCTGGTGAAATGCACACCGATTAAGACAATAAAATTAGAAAATGAAGTAAGTACAGAGCAGTGAACATGTACTGGTGGTAGTGAAAACAGGGGTAGATCATAGACTGTATAAAGTAGTGGACTAAAGGAGAGTGACGTCACCCTTAATGTTTGGTTAAATGAAGCTCATCGAGGCTAGTAGTTATAGGGGCGAGTTCGGAGCAGAGTTCAATACTTGAAATTCCAACCGCGAGTATCATAGCAACCAAAGAGTCAACCCGGAGCCAGGCTGTTCATGGTGACACTCGTTTCTGTGTAGACTCCGCACACCTGACTGGGCAACAGGTGCGTCAGAGGAGAAGTACTTGGTCTGAAAAGTTAAGAAAACTCCTGCACATTGTCTTACTCTTGATTTACTTTTATTCTCATGTTTCGGTCCCTCTGACCTGCAAAATTGTGCATAATTCACTTTACATAAGCCGTATGTGAGTTAAAACGCATGGATGACAGTGTGTAGGAGTTTTCAGTGAGTGTTTTTTTTTTTTTTTTACTTCTCAGACCATGTTCAAGGTAACACCCCGTCCCACTGGTGCAGCATGGAGCGAGCAACACTGTCAGTCAAACCTGTCGCTAAGGCTAGAGGGAGCAACCTTGGGGAAAGAAGGCACCTGTTATGGATACAATAGCGAAATAAAAATACCAGCATCATGTATAGCGGGTTAATATGAACATTTTAAGACCAAAATTATGAGCCTGACAGCAGCACTTATAAAGAAAGGGGTGGGAGTTTTTCATTGTAAAGTGAACTGGAGCCAGAGTCGATGGAGACGGAAGCGCACCCATGATCACTTCCTATTTAGAGCATTTATATATACGGTTTAAGGCAGAGGTGTCCAAACTATGGCCCCGGGGCAAAATGCGGCCCTCGGAACAATTTTGATTGGCCCTCAGGCCTTCAGTTGAACCGGACCAATTGATCATCATCAGCACATTTTACGTCAAATTTGAGTAATTCTACCAATATAACCTAAATAACATCACATTACATTGCCATACAGACCTAATATTAATGTTTTAAGCCTTATTTAAAGTATGAAGTCAAAACTATGTTAAATGCACCATCTGAATTATCCACTGTATTGGCCACTGGCCCTGCGTGTCGAATATTTTTCAAGATATGGCCCTCGGTGAAAAGACTTTGTGCACCCCTGGTCTTTAGGTAGATTGCAGCCATGACATATTGAATACAGGACAGTAAAGATTACTCAAACATACATGAATCACTCTAAAAACAACTTCGAGAGGGTGAATGAGAAGGGAAAATATTTATAGCATGGTTAAAAGGTCTAAAAAGTCAATTTTGCACAATATGTCTCCTTTAATAATAAGATCCTGTTCAAATTTCACATTTTAAACATGTCCAGAAGAACTGACAAAAAGACTGAAATATGAACTGACAAACTAATACAAGAGTCACATTTCAGAACATGTATGTACAGATCTAAACTACAGGCTCAGCAGTTTTTAAGTAGATATTTCCTTGTTTGTGAAGGAAATACAGTAATTGTACAAAAAAAATAAAATAAAAATACTTTGAGATTTGCTAACTGTGGCCATTCGAGTTGCAATTTTGATTCGATCTCTATTTATCTCGCAGCTCTACTGGTTAGCACTTACGGAATATAATATCTCCCCGTATCTCCCTACACTGTTCGAATATCAGCTTAGGTTAAGTACTACATCACGAGGTCCACGCTTCCTATTTCACCTCGGCGAGCTGAATGGGAAAGATTGTGTCGCGAGCTAGCCTCTACGCACACGCAGTTTTATGGCTTGGCTGTATTAAAATGAATAATATATAGCAGGGGAATGAAGGCATGCCTCAACCGCCCCCAAACAGCATATAACACCTTTTCGATGGAGGCTGCACAGCAATCTGATCAGTGGGTTTGAGGAAAGCGAGTTAGAGGCACAGATATTCTGGAAGACAGGGAGTATTTGAAGCTTGTAGTGTTCAAGCAAATAAGTTCTGCAGTTTTCATTTCAGCTGGTAACTAAGGCAGTCATGACACTTTATTCAACTTCTGTCAAGAACTTGTATTTGAAATATTATTAGGCTATCAATTCTCAATTCACTACACATCTGGTGGCATAAAACACACAACAAGAAGTAAAAAACAAAATTGGATTTTCGCGACAAACATGCTATTTGTATCTTTACTCCATGCACAGAAAGAAACAGTTTTCAAAATAAAAATGTATTCAATTCAAGGCAATGGGACCGAGCTGTCCAAAGATCAGTTCATACATGTAAAAAGTGGGTGATATGGCAAAAAATATATCAGAATTTTCTAAAGTTTTCAAGAGGTAACTAGAGCAATATGCTTCTGAGAGTTTACATTCACTTTAATTGGTTAAACTCATATTATGTCACTCACTCAGGATGTGACAGAAAGCGACCAGAGAGGGTAAGTGGGAGCGTTTGAGCGTAGCATTAAAACCACCACCCAACTTTTCTCTTGTCTAAAAATGTGAAAAACACAAATAGTTCCTGTTAAATGGTTTGCAGTGTCCGAACTTATTCCTCACTGTCTTAAAGCGATCCTAGAATCCTAATTATTTACAGTGATGAGTTCATGAGGGCCTTTCACCACTCTCAGAGACCAGTACGGAGGTTCGACGTCACGGTAACGCTAGCATGTTAACTAACTAGCTCATAGACAATAAAAAATGTTTTATAATTATGCAGACAGCACACGGTTGTCTAATTTTCTCCTACATCTGCTTTTACAATATATCTGTGCTGGGACCATAGACTGTATAACGGGAGTGCGACGTCATATGAACATTTAAAGACCAAAATGACGAGGCTCACAGCAGCGGTTACAGAGATAAGGGCAATGATTTTTCAATAGAAAGTGAATTGCAACCAGAGCTTGAAGGAACCACTTTGTAGCAATGATTACTTTGTAATTGGCGGCTAGCGCGTTAGCTATGTCCATTTATATATAGAGTCTATGACTGGAACAAAACCCATTTTACTTCACTACATGGAAAAAAATGAGAATTCAGCACGATTGAACTGCAAAGTACTTTATCATTTTTATAACAATATCGCCCAGCCCAAGTCAGACATATTTTTGGCAACTTGTATCTGACCTTACACTGGCAAACCTTACATCAGCAGTCAGTGAAGGATGAGAAGATCAAACAAAAGACTAAAAATCATTCTGACAAACTAATATTTTGACAACACTGTCCAGTATGTTAGCATAAATTTTTGTTCGGCCTAGCACCAAAAAACATCATTATATGTCTCAATGTCTTCGCACTTGAAATATCACCACTACTTTGCCCACGTGGGATTTTCCACCTCACACACTCACTAACAGCGCACTTCTCCGGACGTACAGTCACTCCGCCTGAGGTCTGCATTGTGTTGGGTACACAGCTCAATGACTTCAGTCACATTTTAGCTCGCGGCTACGTTGTATGAGTTACCAAAATACTGTAGCATGTAGCAGCGTGTCAAAGAGAAGGGCGACAAATGACATGTCCTTTTTCATGGCGCCGGTGCCAGAAGGAAACATGCAAATAAGACCTGTCAGAAATAGTCCAATCCAAGGCTTGAAAGGACCCACGCTTATTCCAGCAAGAAGTGTGTTTGTTTATATAAAGCATGATGTCCAACCAGTCATAAAGGTTTTATCAAAAAATGTGTAGTTTTGTTTTGTTTTTGCGTCCTGCTTTTGTATATTGATGAGATATTTATAAAATTGTCACAGATTAGCATGAGTTAGGTAGGTTTGTGGGCTGAGCATTGAACAGAATCTTACAGCTAGCCGTAATGAGGGTTTGAATAGGGACCAGGAGAGATCACTAGATTACTCAAACATGCATGAATGGCATTTAAAACCTCCAGCATGTTTTTGATGAGGGACCAATGTTATAACACGGTAGAATTAGGCCTGTCACAATCACACATTTTGAAGCATGATATATAACTACAGATGTATACTGCAATAAACGATATATTGTACCACTGAAACAGTAACAATAAGGCAAGATAATCCTAGTAAACCAGTTTTAAATCGACAGTATCATTAAGTATCACCAAAAATACCCAAAATCTCCCCACTTTTACAAATAAATTGTACATGTCTTCCTATAAGCTGGATAGTTGATATGACATAGAATACTCCAAAAAGTCAACCACGCATAGGGCAAAAAGGAATTGCGAACCATGTTTTTTGCTCAAATAAACCATTAAAAAAAAAAAAAAAAATGCATAAAAAATATACATAAACTAAAAAACATAAAATATAAAATACAATATATGAATAATATTTTAGGGGAGTGATTACTGTTGTTTTAGAGATAAAGGGAAAAAAATACCATATTGTCTGTGAGAGAAAAAATTATTTGCAAAAAGATTAGTTGAAAATAAAAAAGAACCAAAATTGCGTGAAAGAATAGAAAGCTGACCAAGACCACTTCTGGCATATTGAGACAAGAAAACAAACAAACAAACAAAAAAAAAGATATTCATTTTTAATATCAAGTCAATATTATCCACAATCAGTCAGGAAAAGCATGTGTTTGGAAACTTTTTTTTTTTTTTTTTTTTGAGGAAAAATCTGGACTGTTTTTGTGATAGATTTGAGTGATTAAGTCTGTACTGCATGCAATTAATACTGAAAACCATCATCAAAAATTGAGATTGATAAAAATGAAAAATCGGGAAAAGTATCAATTTTTTTTTTTGCCATATCACCCAGCACTTGTAAAAAAAAATATGTTGTTTGGTTTATATCATTCTCCAACATTATAGCTCAAAAAGAAACTCTATCATAATAATGCCTATTTATTAAAAAAACTAAAAAGTTAAGGGTTTAATTATAACACTATCAGGTCCCAAAGTAAGTGCTTTTTTACAATTAGCTGAAAACAAAAACAAATTGTTGATATTCCATTATTTTCCTCGGCGCAAATTGTGTTTTTTATTCCTCTGGACAATGAAAAAATTCCCCACACTGAGAACCAGCAGATGCCCCCACAGTGCTACCGGAGCCCACATGGATCAAATTGAGTTTATTTTGTGCATGTTTTTAAGACCTTAGGCAACTTTTGGTCATGAATGTTTTGTACTTGTGATTTGTTCAGCTGTGCGTTGCGTGGGAAATTAATTGCTTTTATATAATCTCGGACAAAGCAAATTGACTTGTATGTCGGCCAATAAACTATCCTTTCAGAGCGTGAGGGTAACGTGGTGGCTCAGAGCGAGAACACGATAAGGAGGAGGTGTTTCGTAAAGAATATAATGGCATTCGCGTTAATATTATAATCTCTTTTATACCAATTATAATCTCTCTTATTAAAAAAGTAATCTCTTTTAGAAGAAATAATCTCACTTTTAATGGATATTCTAGATTTTTGAGTAGATTTCACTCAAATTAATAACAATGGGTTGGTTTAGTGATTTTAAAAACCATTTAAGATGTGTATCAGTTTCTAGGGGAACACTTTGCCAAATGCTTGTCTCCATGGAGATGCTACTGCTTTGCCAGAAATGTTCCAAACTGCGTCATTTTCTGAGCGAACACTTAACCACATGATTGTTTCCGAGGAGATATTATTGCTGTGTCTGAAATGTTCCAAAGTATATCATTTTCTGAAGGAACACTTTGCCACAGGCTTGTCTCCATGGAGATATTATTGCTGTGCCTGAAATGTTCCAAAGTATGTCATTTTCTGAGGGAACACTTTAGTGATATTATTACTTTGCTTGAAATGTTCCAAAGTATGTTATTTTCTGGGGGAACACGTTGCCATCTGCGTGTCTCCATAGAGCTGTTATTGCTTTGCCTGAAATGTTCCGCAGTATGGCATTAAATTATTGATATGCCATTTTTTATTCAATTGCAGGTGTTTTTTATTGGTTTTAAATATCTTGAAATCGTGTATTCTCACTAAGTAACTTCACCTGGAGGTACAACATCCTTGTCCCTGTGGAGACAGACAAGTTTGATGCCATAGTGTGGGACATTACAGGGAAAACAATAGTGTTTCCATAGTGACGAGAAAGTGACGGACCCTCCACCAAAAAAAAAAACAGTTACATAGGGCTCCACACCACAGCTGCCATGGGGTTAAAAGACAGATATGACAAAAATATGTACATATTTTTGTCATATCTGGGTTAGGTTTAGAATGATCTTGAGCTTTATCAGAACAAGTATGAGACACATGGACTAGTGTACGCTCATGGACCACTATGGAATCTGGACACAGCTATAAGGCCACATGGTAGTATAAAAGAAAGTACAAAAATATGTACTGTCTAGGACTACATAATAGAAGAGTAGAACTTTTAGGCATCTGTAATTTACTTAAGTACATTTTACAGTGGATACTTAACTTTTTTTTTCACAACATTTGAGAGAAGGTCCCTGTACTTTCACAGCACTACACTTTTGAACTGGATTGAAAAGTTAAAAGTACTTTTTATATGATTTGAAGGGTTAGTTTTACCATATTTGTTATAACATCTTGACTAAAATACACAAAATTCATAAGATAAATTAAGAAATTGATTTGTATCGCTACTGTTGATCAAAATATGTGTAATTTTAATCAATATCACTACATTTAACAATGTGAAATACTTTTACTTTTTACTCTTAAAGGACACTTTTACTTAAATACTTCTACTTACAGAGATTTTTTCACGTGAGTCTTTTTACTTTTTGAGTAACTTTTTTTTTTTTACCTCTGTACATTTACTTAAGTAACACAAGTGAGTACTTCATCCACTACTACTAACTTGCTCACCAAACTCATACTCAGGCTAGTAGTACATCTTAAATTACCATATAATATTTGTGTGGACTAGTAGGCTTAGGATCATAATGCATTTACTAATAATCATGAGCTAAGTGGGTCTTGTATATGTAATTATAAATTGTGATGCTGACCTGCCCATGGACTGCAGATGGAAAGTAGCTAAATCTGGTACAAGTCGTCTTTTCTTTTGTAAAATTAATGAATGTGTACATGGTCCCTAAATAAAGAATAATCCAAACAAAACGAAATGTCTTGTCCAAGGACACAATAGCAGTATACATTAAAATGATCACTCTACCGCCTGTATTATTATAATTTGTCATGGTGTTCATTGTCCTTGAGTTATTTCATTATCCTAACTCAGTTTTATTTTGTAATTCCTATGACTCTGTGTGTGTTTGAGTTTTACTTTCTGTATTGATCTCTTGCCTAACGTATCTCACCCGTGTCTCATTCCTCTGTGTGTGCATGTATGCCCTGTGTTGGTCCATTACCTAGTATATGTATATAAAGGGACATTGCTAACCTGCTAGCCATCACTTTCCAACTAGGAAGTGATCGTGGGCATCAACTCTGACTCCAATTCACTTTACAAAAAACTGTCACATAAAAAAAAAAAAAAAAAAAAAGTTTCGTTCAAGTTTTGTTCTGCATTTTTGGGTCCTCTTTCTGCTTAAAACATTACATTAATTTACCATGTATATTGCATTTAGACACATCTCTAATACTAAAAGAGGAACAATTGCTACTAACCAATCGTATTTGAATCTGCAGTAGTCCTAACAAATATCCATTACCAAGAACCCCACGGATGGTAGTACACTCCCATACACTGAGCGTTTATGTGTGCGTAATATTAATGAACCCTGGTCCGCAGCTGTTCTGTCTCCTCCTCGCTCTGACCTCCCTGACATACACCTATTAGGCCGTTCTGTCCGCCTACCCAAGATGGAGGGAAGGAGGGGGGACGACGCTACAGTGTGGGTTAGCCCGACAGCCACGGGAATGACCCATCCAGTCTCCAGGCAAGTCCCACCAAAGCACAGCCATTTATCATCCAGGCACCGCGCCGACCAAATCAAAGCGGCCAGACCGAAAAAAAGAATGATTAGAACTTTTGTGCGGCTCCCTCGAGGGGCATTTAAAGGCAACAGCGGCGCTAAGCTAGTACTCAAAGACGCCAGGTCAGGTGTAATAGTGACTAGCTGCGCCGTGTTCCATATCTATAGGGACGTTTTTACATATGGTGCAGGTTTAGTTTGTTTAAAGGGCCCATATTACGTGTGTTCTTCTCTCAAACAGAAAAAGCTCTGTTCCACCTTGTGATGTCATTACCAGGAAGTGCTCCACTGTGTTTTTAAACGCAATACATTTTGGATAATTTCAGCCCTGGAACTGCCATCGCCAATCTCTGCTGAACTAAAGGTAAAAGATAACTGTGAAAACTACCCCTGCATGACGTCACAAAATGGAAAAGAGCATTTTGAGCTTTGGAGATGTAGACAGAGTAATAATAAAAGGAGGTAACGACATTATAACAAGGCTTAAAGCTCACAAGAGTCCATGTTGCGTAATATAAGACCTTTAAACGCATAAATCTAAATGTACTGTGGTCATTTTCACATACAGGTTGGTGCAAATTTGAGAAAAAAACCCAAAACACATTAATATATTTTGCAAACATATATAATATTGTGATCATATGGGGACATTTATATATGCTATACAGTTGTGTACCTTATATCACTCAACTCAATTTCGATACTCAGGAAAATAAATGATACTTAATACCAATTCTGATACCATGTTTTACTTACACAACAGAATGTGATTTTTAACATTAATAAATCGTAGTACTTTCTTTTATACTACCATGTGACCTGATAGCTGTGTCCAGATTTCATAGTGGTCCATGAGCGTAAACTAGTCCATGTGTCTTATACTTGTTCTGATAAAGCTCAAGATTCTATTTCATATATTCATTCTAAACCTATTTAGGAAAGGTTCATTCCCGTCCTGTGAATGTGACGTTTAGTATTGATACTTGTTCAAATGTATCTAGTTTCGATACTAGCTTTAGTATCAATTAGTATCTGACTTTTGATACTTTTGACAACCCTAGATCACATTATACTACTATTGTATTTCTAGGAATGAACCAATATGGAATTTTTAGAAAAACTTAATCCTGATATATTCTCTATATTGTTTGCTTATTTTGTGAACAAAGGCATATTGCTGTAAAATCCCCTCTTTAGAATTCATGATATAATCTTTTTTCTTTTATTAAAATAAAAAAAGTGGATCATACAAACCTAATAATTAATTTTAATGAATGGCTAAAATGTGTCTAAAACAACTCGACAGGCTATAGGTTAGGATACATGCAAATGAAAAATCTCTGAAGATACAAACCTCAAAAAAGGCATTGTAGAATTACTGGTGAATCAAAATACATCTCTAGGTAAACTAATGACAGGGTAAAAACATTATTAAATCCAAAAACGTCAAGTCTGCATATTTAGTTTCCTTGAAATTTGAACATTTTGTACCCTTTGGCTATTCTTAAAGAAAGAAAATTAGATGGGTTTTGATGAGATTTCCAAGTAAGTAAAAATAAATTGGATTACTACAATTACTGTTGTTTACTGCATATATCCAGAACACATACAGGGATATATGTTCAAATCTTGCACCTACAATGTTGTTTACAATGTTGTTAACGCAATTTTCTTACAGTTTCTCGCTAATCAGCTTGCCGCTGATAATTGGATCGCATTGGAACACAGTTACACATTGTCTGCTGCGAAGTGTGACATTTGAAATATTAATATTAGAGTTGTCCGGTTTTAATTATAGGCTGCTTTAAATTAAAACACAAGTTATTTTTAATGTTGACAGCATCAACTGACTCATATGAAGTCACAGCGCCTCAATTAATATAATATCCCAAAGTTTCCAGGAACTTTCTCCAACTTCCGAAGTCCAGACACTAAAGAAATAAACAAGCGTATGTGGTGGTCTGTAGTCTGGAGATACTTATTATCAACCCAGTAGTGCATCCAACTGAGAGGCAAAGCACTGGATCCACTAATGCGTTGCCAGACTGTTCTCCCTCAACACATAACAAATATAATGTCTACTTATGCCTCTATTATTAGTGGGGGGCTTTGTGGTATCGCTACTCAAACTAGCCAAGTGATTAGGTCTACAGTTTTGGCCAGTAAGAGACTCAAGAGCTCAAAAAGCAATATTGGCCATTTGGATTGTAGTTTTCAAAGCTGAACCTACTTCATGTCTGATTATGGCAGTATTCATCCATTTTATTTAAGACAAAATAATACAAATCATGTGTTTTGCTAAATTTACTTTTTTACTTGTTTCATTAATCCATAAATTCAAAGTTGTCTTCTCTGAAAACACAAAAATCTGGGGAAAATCCTGTTTGCATTGTCCCTGGATTGTTGCGTCACAGGTAAAACATTGAACTTCTCTGCCGATTTTAAGTCCATAAACCATCACCGGATCCAACTGAGAGGCAAAGCACTGGATCAGCTAATTCATTCCCAGACATTTCTCCCTCAAGACATAACAAATATAATGTCGACTTACGGCTATAAAATTAGTGGCGGACTTTGTGGTATCGCGACACAAACCAGCGATGTGAGTAGGACTACAGTTTTATCCCGTAAGAGACTCAAGTGTTCAAAAAGGAAAAACTGAAATACTTTTTTACTTGTTTAATGAATCCATAAATTCAAAGTCATCTTCTCTGAACACTCAAAAATCCTCTGCTTGCATTTCCCTGGATTGTTGCGTCACAGGTAAAACTTCAAACATGCCTTACGCTTTTTTTTAAGTCCATAAACCGTCACTGAACTCATTCCACAGTCAAATTGTGTTTACAGCAAACGCGCGGCTCATTAGCATAGCATTCATACGGCCTAAGGGCTTCAATTGTTTATGTTTTGATTGTTCATTCCTGACCGCAGAAGGGCACCGGCACCTAAATGCATCATTGGAAAGATTATTTTAAGTTAGAAAAGGAGAAATACTAATCCCAAGGTTTGAACTGAAAAGGGAATTGAAGCCACAAGAATGTAATTTTCCAGTGGCTTTTTCTATTAAAGTTATCTGTCATACATTTAATTAACTAGTGGTGTTATTTATTGTGAAAATAACTTGAGACCTGGAAAACAGTGAGCATAAATGTAGGTTGGTCTGATAGCGTCACCTATTCTCCCTGGAGATAGACACGTGTCATGCCATAGCAGCTTTTACATCAATGTGACAAGTGAAACTCTCTGGTTAGGATTAAGGAAATTAGACAGAGTTTTACATATGTGCATTTTTGTGCTTGTGTCAACTCCCAAGCCAATGCACCATATGTGGATTTGGAGGGCTTGCAGTGACTGAAACTTTCGCAAAGCTACCAGCCTCTGGCCAAATCATTTCTTGTTTCTGGCCACAGTTTTTGATTGGACTGGGAATTTGGGTCTCAAAGAATAAAAGTGGTTATAGCAGAGACAAAAGTCAGAGAACTAAATCTGTGCTGAAAAATGTGTGTGCTTACCTGTGTGTTTCTCCACAGTGAAAAACCTCTCTCCATCCAGGACGCTGTAGACCACACGGGCGCTGCTACCGTACGTGGGGTCATCTGCGTCTATGGCCGTCACTTTCATTATAGATGTGCCTGGACAAAAGACAAATGAATAAAACATAAGAAGAGGTTAAGGAGGGCAAGATGTGTTGTTTTAACTGACACCGAAAATAGAAATATCCTATCTTCATGCTATGCCGTGCTAAGTACAATTTGTCTTTGGCCCACAGAAACAAAGAGAATGTGTCAGCAGTCACCTCTCTCTAAAACCTTCAAATCAGGCTAGAGGTAATAATGGACTCAGACTTGAACTTTAACGGCCCCATCAAATCAATAACATCTGCAGCTTTTTACCATCTAAAAAAACACTGCAAAAATCAAAGGTATACTGTCAAAACCAGACTTAGAGAGACTTATTCATGCATTTGTCTCCAGTAGGTTAGACTACTGTAATGGACGGCTCACTGGCCTCTCCAAACGAGCATTAATTAAGACAGTAGACTCCAGTACATCCAGAACACTGCTGCTCGGGTCCTGACTAGAACCAGGAAGTACTTCACACATAAGTCCTGTGCTCAGGTCTCTGCACTGGCTCCTGTGGCTCAGAGAATAGACTTTAAAGCAGCTCTGCTTGTGAACAAGTCTCTCCATGGCCCAGCACCAAAGAACATCTCTGACATGTTAGTGCCATATGAACCATCTCACACTCTGAGGACTTCAGGGACCGGCCTCCTGCTGGTGCCCAGAGTCAGGACTAAACATGAGGAATCAGTGTTTGTTTCATGCAGCTAAAACCTGGAACAGTCCTGAAGATGTGAGACGGGCCTCTACTTTGACAATGTTTAAATCCAGGCTCAAAACTATTCAGTTTGGCTGGTTTTTATTCTATTCTTCTCTTTAATGTTAATTTTATGATGATTATGTGTCATTATTTATGCTTTGATTTGTTTTATTGTGTGTTTCTTATTCTGTATAGCATTCTGAATTACTTTGTGTATGAATTGTGCTGTACAAATAAACTTGCCTTGCCATTTTTTATGATTTACATGATCATGATTTGTTGTGTACGTCTCTATTGTTCCCCAAAACCAGTACAGACCTGGTCTCATCTATAAACACATCACATCACCGTCTGCCTCATCTGTGAAAAACCAGATGTATAAAGTTTAAGATTTTTTAGACTGGAATGCTGATTTCCATGTCAAGGTCTCTTTTTATAGATCACAAACTTAACATAGAGAGTCACACACATTTTGGTGCGTAGGCTACACATGCTTTATAAATGAGACCCCTGAAGGAGCGCAAAAAATGATCACAAAACGTACCCAAATAGGTTGCGTAACTGCAACAGATTCTTTAAATAACTATGAAACAGCATTGCGTGAAGGAATATGTAAGCATCAGTATTGCAGTTACTTTAATTAAACTATTTTAATGCAATTATTTTCACGACAGACATTCAGCCAACCAGCAGAAGAAATAGAGCTGTCAAAAAAGCTTAGAAAACATAAATACTAGCAGCAGCAAAAAAATAAAATATAAGTCTGACTTTTTGTAAGTGATTTGTAAATGATCTCAATGCATCCATGAATTGGCCAAACACTAAACTTATAGATCCTGAAACTGAAACAGGCAGGGCAAGGCTTGTTTATTTGTAGAGCACATTTTGTTCACAGTGATTTACAGATTAAGAAAGACAAATCAAAATATTAATAGTCATGATAAAATTAACATGACTAGAGAAGAGTGCAGAATAAAAAACTTTCATATCAATAACATCAGCAGCTTTTTACTATCTAAAAAAAAAAAGCAAAATGGCTCAAACTGGTTGTGTCTATTTGTGCATAGGACTGAAAGGTTTTTATTCTGCACTCTTCTGCTTTAATGTTAATTTTATGACGATTATTTATGTTCTGATTTGTGTGATTTGAATGTCTTTTTTATTCCGTAAAGCACTTTGAATCACGTTGTGTACAAATTGTGCTAGACAAATAAACTTGCCTTGCCTTTCAGTCGTATGCACAGCTAAACAGAATCCTTTGGAGCCATGGAGAGACTCGTACAGAAGCAGAGCTGTTTTAAAGTCTATTCTCTGAGCCACAGGAGCCAGAGCAGAGACCTGAGCACAGGACGCATGGATTACATACTACACACACAGGACTGCAGTACACAATTTAAAGTTCATCGCTAATCATAATCTTTGAGACGCAGTTGTCTAGACGTAAGATACAAACAATGTCATCCCCTGTTCCCTGAAAGCTCTGGGTAAGACACTCGGAGAGACACAGACACTTGTGTAGACTTCACTCAGATGAGAGATAACATGTAGTCTTTTTTGGTGCTTTAAAACTCTTCTAAAAACTCCCAAATTCCCATGAACAATTACCAGCACTTTGGCAGAAAACTTCAATTCTGAGCACTAGTCATTATTCCCATCCTCGTTTATCATATTATTTGTCAACAGTTTGCTAACACAAGCCTTTGGCAGAGACTACACAGACGCTGCTCCCATTTTAGCACACACTTTAGTTACATCTCAGCCCGGAGCTCTGAACATTTTAAGATGCTTTTTAAAGATCCTTTTTAGGCTAAAGGCATCTCCATATGTGCCGTCGGCAGGTGAACTCGATCCATAAATACTCACAAAGGGAGAGGGGTATACACACACACTACCTGGGAACTTTTAACACAACAGAAAGTATTTCCAAGTAATAACAAAAAAAAAAGAAGTGTAGGTCTTGCTGAAACCTGCAGAACGTCTAAAAAAAAGGTTAGTTTCATTAAAATGGCCATTTCCTTAAGCCAGGCTTGAGAGGAAGTCACGTTTTGTTCCAATTTTAATCCCAAACCGACTTTCTAATCCTAACTCTGATTCAAATAACCCTTAAACCATTTTAGCAGGTCTCAAACTATAACCAAAAAATACTGCTCTCAAATGTAGTGAAAGCAAAACCGTATCCGCCATTCAATTTTATCGTATTTTCCAGACTATAAATCGCACTTTTTTTCATAGTTTGGCCGGAGGTGCGACTTATACTCAGGTGCGACTTCTATGTGAAATTATTAAAATATATAATTTCACATCTTCGGTATTGTCTGTATTAGTGTTGTATCTACTACTACTCCTGTACCACTGACATTTTAAAATTTCAACAATACGGTAATTTTAAAAGATATCTGAGAAAGACAGAACAAAAATGCTGCGTCTGAGTCACACCAGACACGTCTTCAGTTCTGTCTATGCTTCATGTAGCTGAATAAATATAAATGTGTTACGTTTGGCCTGCTGTCCTGCTATTCAGCCTGTTCTTCTCTATTTTATTGCTATTATTATAACTTGCCTTTAAAGATAAAATAGTCTCAAAAAAAAAAAAAAAAAAAATTAGTCTCAAAAAATACGACTTATATATATTTTTTTTTCTTCATTATTATGCATTTTTGGCTGATGCGGCTTATACTCCCACTTCTATAGTCCCAGAAAATACAGTACTTATATAAAGAACAGATACCAAAAGTGTACACTACTTTTACTTTTGTACTTTGTAACTTTTTACCAGATTGGTGAATTCTGAGTTGAGTTCTACACATTTTTCAACCAGGAAAGACTTTTAAACTTGTTGTTAAATCCAGTTGAGAGAAAAGCAGATGTCTTTCTCATGCACAAAGCCAGTACCTCTCTGAAAAAAAAAAAAAAAAGTCTGTATTTCCACTAAAATCGTTTTAAATATCCATGTTGACGCCGCTTGTTTGGTTCGTTCGGGGGGTGCTTCATCTCTGGCCTGCGCCCGAACCACAAAGCTGCCCCGTGACTGGTCTGAACCACAGGTGGCCCGGCCCAGTCGCAACAACTGGAGCTGGACTATATGGATTCTCGTGAAATCATAAATATCACAAGAATTCATCTTCCTGGACAGATAAGGTCACTGTAGAGCAGGACTAAAACAGCTCTAAGCCACCACAGACTAATCTTACCTACTTTCTCAATCCCTTCTTTCAATAAAACCTTCTTGACCACCGACTACCAGCAGACCAGCTCCAGCCCTCACACCCCCACTGCGAGAATCCCGGCTCTTCTACAGTAATGGCTGCCCTCCTCAGGTGCTATAGGTCTTCAAGGACAAGGAGCCAGTTTTTTTTTGTGCGTGTCCCCTTGGCTCTGCGCCGGGTAATTACTGACAGCTGGTGTTGTCCGCCAAAGGTCACGGCTGTAGCCTTCCTCAGAGCCCTGTCATGCCACTGTCTAGCCTCATAATGGCCGTATGCTAATGATGCTAATTAGCGAGAGTTGTGTTTGTTTCCTGTCATCTGCCGCGCTGCTCTGGGGGGGCTGGACTTAGGGGGGAGGAGAGGACCGTAGATTATCATTAAAGTCACCCGGCCATTAAATCCGACAGCTCACATCACTACCCTGCTGCGGTCACCTACGGAGCACGTTGCTAACGACAGGGTTCGTGCGGTGAGCTAACGGCTAACGGCTAATCAGGCTATTTATGACGGTACAGCCTACGAGGTAAGTGGGTATTTGTGGGAGTGGAGCGAAAGGAGGGCTCAGATGCTGGGAATGTGTTGGAACTGACAAAGTTTCTACTTCTTACATAGGTCTATCGGCTCCATTTGTTTTGAATCAATTGTGCTTGGAATTTAAATCAATTTACATGACTATGGATAGGCTATTTTAAATTAGCAACGTTTGTTAAAAAAATAATAATAATAATTGCCAGTTAAACAGAAAACAGGGTCTAAATTATACTTCTTCAGAACATTCTCCATGGAATTTTACACATTTACATGACATTTCCATGGAAAAAAATCAAGTAAGGGTTAGGCTTGTGGAGCTGTAAATCTGCTCACTGTAAGGAGATATGATTTTTTTTTTTTTTAAATTTATTTTGTTTTTTTGAGGAAAAAAAAAAATCATGCGTATATCATAGACCAGGGGTGTCCAAACTATGGCCCGAGGGCCAAATGCGGCCCGTCAGACCAGTTTTTATTGGCCCTCAGGCCTCTTGTTGAACTGGCCCAATTGATCATAAGCTGTACTTTTAACAGCAAATTAAACTATTTCTACCACTATATCCTCAAACATCACATTGCAGTGTGATACAGACCTAAAATGAATGTGTTTCAAGCCTTATTAATACACAGCTGTGTATAAAGCACCGCACTGTATTGATCACCAGTCTGTGGCCCTCCGCTTCGAATATGTTTTGAGATGTGGCCCTCGATAAAAAAAAGTTTGGGCACTTGTGTCATAGAGTGTATAACGAAGTGGACTAAGGGAGTGTGACGTCACCCGTAGCATTCAGCTCTGGTCAAATGAAACTTATTGAGGCTAGCAGTTATAGGAGTGGATTTAGCGCCGAGTTTCATATTTTGAATTCCCACCACGAGTATCATAGCAAATAAAAAGTGAATCCATAGCAAGGTTGATGAAGGTAACGGCCCTTATCGGCTGCACCCCTGGTTCAGAATTGGAGCGGGCACTTAGCGATGCTGTCAATCAAACCTGTTGCTAACGCTAGCGGGAGCGACCTCGGGGAAAGAAAGCACCCATTCGTTTGTTATTAATGTTCATATCTTGATTTACAGACACAATAGCGGAATAAAAAATACGAGGACAATGCAGGAGCAGGTTAATAAAAACATTTTAAGACCAAAATGACAAAGTTCACTGCAGTGATTACAGAGAGAGGGACGACAGTTTTTTTTAGTGTTAAGTGATTTAGAGCCAGAGCCGATGAAGCCGGACACGCGCCCATTATCATTTTGTATTTGGAACTCAGCGGCTAGGAAGTTAACTACGTCCATTTGGTTAAAAAGTTACACAGTAGGGCTTTACAAAAGAGCTTATGTAGTAGTCACGCACATTTTCTATAATATAAAAGCACTTTTGCATCTAATAAACCATCTAAACACCCTGATAGAGAGATCATTTCAACTTCCACTTAATTCAAACCACTGCACATCAAAAAGATCGAGCTAAGCATCTACTTTGCATTTACACCCATCTCTATGAAGCAAATAGTTCCATAAACGACCAAACTGCCCCCTCTACCTCTTCAAGCATGTGCCAACTCCC
Organism: Periophthalmus modestus; assembly: GCA_019594935.1. Lineage (NCBI taxonomy): Eukaryota > Metazoa > Chordata > Actinopteri > Gobiiformes > Gobiidae > Periophthalmus > Periophthalmus modestus. The sequence goes on along the minus strand of JAIEZT010000013.1, from coordinate 28,730,915 downwards.
TTATCTCTCACCATATTAAAACCACAAAACTATATTTTCATTACTGGGGGGAGTGGCGCTAATTCGCCCTATACCTGGTCCCACAGCTCTCCCGTCATTCGTTTTGGTCTTTGGGATTATGGCCTTATCTTAATTCTCCCCAGGTAACAATCAGTTTGACAGCGAGCTTTTTTCGGGCTATGGGCAGTCAGTCACGTCCAGAAGAACTATATAAATGCAAATGCTACGTTATTGTGTTTTATATTAAAGAGGAATGGGACGTGTTTGGCACTTGGGTTGTTATTAAAGCACTAGCGCCTTATATAGTGATTACAATGCGTGCTGTCATAGCCCCCCACTTGACGCACTTCAAGGAACACAGTTAAAGATTTACATGTTAATGGTGCTATTACTGCAATTTACAAATAATTAGCCAAGATTACGCTAATAACATGCAAAAACAGCGTGAGGTGATTATTAATGAACAGTTACTTCTGCTTTGGAAGAGTGAGAAGTGCACTGCGTTCACAAGATGTTTTTTTGTGTTTTCTGTAATTATAGGCGCTGTACCTGATGTTCACCGTCTTACAAATGTGAAAAATAGTTCAAAGGTTTTGCAGTGGTTCAAAGTTATTCCTAGTTTACCTTAAACGTTGCAAAAGAAAAATTCAATTCTATTCGCTGGACTGAAGTTTCAGAGTGAAGACGTCCGCCACACTCTGCAGTTAGAAGTTAGAAGTAATTGTAATTGTTCCAGTGAGCCTCATCATTTTGGTCTTAAAATGTTCGTATTAACCCGCTCTACATGATCCTGGTGTTTTTTTTTTATTTTTTATTTTGATATTATGCCTGTGATTCAAGATATTAACATTAATAACAGACAAATCAGGTGCTGTTCCTTCCCCGAGGTCGCTAGCAGCAGGGTGGAGGGTGACATCACACTCGTTTAGTCCACTTCTTTATACTGTCTATGGTCTTCACTCTAAAACTTTTTCACACGATTCACAATTTTTCTTTTGCTAGAGTCATACAGTACCTGGACGACTGAGGGATTACACAGATTAGGGCAAATTACAGCCGAGGGCCACACATGGCAATTTGGGTTTATTAATCCGGCCTGCCAAATGTGACCAAATTATATTAAAATAAGTAAGAGTAAACCTTGTTCAAAGTTTTTCTGCTGTTTTTATTCAACTGAAATAAAAATTTTAAAAAAATTATTAATTTAATTAATGCATTTGGAAAACAATTTGTACAACGAGCCTCGCACATTCATGCTTTGCTACATGTTACAGGACAAATCTGTGATGTAATATATACATATATATATATATATCCTGGCCCCGCCCCGTTTTAGAACCCATTGTGGCCCGTCTGTCAAAATGTTTCCCCCACCTCTGCATTTTACATTCCGAACATCCTAAGTAGTTGGCGTGATGAGTTTATAAGCACTTTCACAACTCTCAATTGCGTAGTCTTGCTGTGACGGTAAAGCTAATAACAACTACCAGAGTAACACGCACTTCCTGATTCTCGTACAACAAAACTCTTTATAATTAGATGACACAGTATGCAGCAGATCTATTTTAACCTCAAAAGCTGTTCATACAACACAACAGAGCTTGTATACTTACATTGTTTTTTGTCTATTCTGGATGACAATGGGTCAGAGGTTAGAACATTGGTCCACCAGCCTAAAGGTTGGCAGTTCGAAACCCTGTTGTGTCATTGATGAATATGGTTTGTGAGTGTATGATCGGTGATGGTCAGAGTAACCAATGGTGCAAAATTGGCAATACCATTGTGATTAGTTTGCAAATTAGAATACTACTACTACCACTGCCACTGCTACTAACTACTGCTACTGCTACTATACCCTACACTACTACTACTCCCACTACTACTACCATTACCGCTACTACTACCACTAATACTACTAATGCTATTATTGTACAACCACTACTACCACTACCACTGCTACTACTACTACTACCATTTCTACTACCTCTACTACTACCCCTACTACTACCACTACTGCCACTACTGCTACTACTACTGCTACTGCTACCTGCTACTTCTACTACTGCTACTACCACTACTATTATTGCTACTACCACTCCTACTACTGCTACTGCTACGACTTAGCCTTTGCACAGAGTTTGACAAAATTGATTTGAATGCAATGTGAATTTTTACTCTGGATGTGATATTTTGGGTAATTTCTATGCTAATTGTGTCACTGTGGATTTAACAAAATTTCATTACTAGACGGCTACTCAACAACGCTGAAATTTCAAAACATTTGCATAAAAACTGCATATTACAACAAACAAGCAAACATACTGCCATTGTGGAATTATTATTATTTCATTTTATTTTCCATTCCTGTTTTTTATTTCCTGTTTTTTTTATTTAATTTTTTTCCATTTTTAACTTAGGGCACGTTGCCAGGTCACACTCACTATCAGCTTGAAAGTCATTACCCACGTGTCTTTAGGCTCAAACTAATTTACACAGCCCGCAAATATTTACAAAGTGGCTTTCAACCTCAAAGTTAATTATGAAAAAAAAAAAAAAATCTTTATCATTGTCATTTACATATTATGCAAATTTTGGCACAATAGATTTCGAGGGGGTATAATAGCTGGCACAACGCTCCATCAGTTTAGTTGTTGCAAATTACTTCGTTTACCTAATTATAAATCATGATGGATGAAATAAGCTAATAAATATGTCACCGAGGGCTTTGCTAACGCGACGCAGGCATCGAGGAGGCTGTTTAGCGCAGTCGGGTGTCTAAGCACGGATGACTAGGCAGGGCGATACCACAATAACGATGGGGTTTTCTTATTTAAAAACAGACTTACTATGCGAAATCGACTTTTTTTTTTTTTTTTTTTTTTTTTTTTTTTTTAAGAGCTTTTCACCATGTTATATTAGTTCAATTCCCATTTACCCTCGAGAAGTTGTATTTGGAGCGATTCGTGCATGTTTGAGTAATCGTTATTCTCCTGCATTCAAGACCTCATTACGCCGATCTACCCCCCTTTTTTCCGCTCCAACGGTACATGGCCTCTGCGCTTTACTTACTTCTTTCCTCAGTTTTTCTTTTCTTAATTATTGATATTTGTGTGATTCATCGTTTCAATCGTTTTAGATCAGTATTACAATTCAGAATATCCAGAATATAATGATATACTGTATAATGATCCATGGGTGTCATGGATTCAGTGACCAAATGAAGTACAAGTAGTAAAGTACTGTTTTTCAGTTGAATTTGTAGGTATTTGTACTTTATTTATGTACATTTTACATAACATTGGATACTTCTTACTTTTAACCTCACTCCATTTGAGAGCAGGTATCTGTACTTTCTCCTCCACTACATTTTTGCACTGGACTGAAAAGTAAGACGTACTTTTCATATGATTTGAGGCTTATTTTGTACCATGTTCGAGATAACGTCCTGATTAAAATTTCTGAGTTTCAAACTTCAAAAAAAATAAATACACAAAATTCAATAGAAAAGTTGAGAAACTGATTCATATTGTTACTGTCGACCAAAATCTGTATTGTTTTTAATCAATATCATTACATTTAACACTTTGACAAATTAAAACACTTGCATGAAATACTTTTTACTTTTTTACTGTTAAAGTACATTTTTAAATACTTTTACTTAAATAGATTCTTTCATGTGATAGTTTTTAGTTTTACTTAAGTAAAGAAAACTGAGTATTTCCTTCACCACAGCATAGATTAGAAGCACAATAGTGTATATGACAGGTTTTCATGTTTTTCTGTGTGTGGTAAATATGTATCATAGGTTTAAAAGTTGAGAAGAAAAGTACAAAAATACAGGAAGTACAGGAGCCTATGGCATTATCACCAAAAATTCCATCCAAAGTGCCAGTTTCACAAAATAGAGGTACTGTAATTCATTATTATTATTATTTATTAAATTGTATATTGCTGTTATTATTATCATCATTATTACATTACACACATTTATTTATTTATTTTATGTACTTATTTTTTAGTTTTTTTGGTCTCATCATAACTATTGTGTCAGTTTGACCAGCTCTGGCCCTTATTAACTTTACAGCAGTGATGTCAAAGGCCGGGACGTGATTGGACCTTGAACGATCCAATGTGTTTATTGTGAATTCCGTTTGGCTGCGTTTCTATTATTCTAAAGGGAAAAGGACTCCGCTTATGAGGCTAAATGGAGTGTGAGAACAAGCAGCTAATACACTTAAGTCAATGGAAGAGCAGCAGGGAAGTGGGTGATTTAGTCCTCCTTTTCAATTCTGTTCACTGGGAGTCTGGAGCACTCCTTTGGGACGGTTAAGTGGTTTGGAATAGTGCCAATAGGAAGTGTTTTTTTTTGAATTTAAAAAGTCAGAAATTGTGCTTTAAATTCCTGACTTTCCTTTTATGCGTTGCGTTGTTATGCGTTGTGAAAAAAAAATAAAAAAATTGACTTCTCTTGGATTTAAATTTCAAATAAAAAGCGGTGAAACTTGGTGATAAGTTTAAGTTTAATGCCGTACTGTGGAACATTCCAGGCTAAGCAATACCATGTTCCAAATCCCTGTACCTTTTCTGGTAGAGGGTCCTCCACTTGCTTGTCTCCATGGAGATGTTATTGCTTTAAACCAGTTAGTAATTATTCAGTTACAGGTGTTTTCTTCTTTTCGACAAATCCTTTACAAAACATACACATCGGGTTGCCTCTCCATAGATCTGACCTGTAGATTGCCATTACAATTACAATCCAGGCAAAGCAATAGCATCTCATCTCTGTGAAGACAAGCAAACGCAAAAAGTTACAAGGTAAACCTTTAAAGTGGAACTGAATTTCACAGTCAGTTTATTTGATGCATCAAAGGAAAAAATGAAAGGATGGATATGTAAAATAAAGGTAGTTGTGTGAAAAGGGCAAAAGTACATGCTGAAACTTCCTTTAATATGATTTTTATGGCTAAAAAAAGAAAAAAAAAAGTCTAGGCGAGCTATAATGGTCTATTACAGGGGTGGGCAAACTACGGCCCGGGGGCCACACACGGCCCGTTGGGCTTATTAATCCGGCCCTCCAAACGTGGTCAAATTACTTTAAAATATGGAAGGGTAAACCTTGTTAAATTTACATTTCCCAAAAGATGGCGCACTTCAACTGCATCAACCCTGTTCGTGTGTGTTACTCTCTTATTCTCTTATCAGCCCTTCTGCAAAAATGAGCTTATCAAAGAAAACAAAAGTGGATAGTGAGCGTTGTGTGTTTAATATGGAGTGGAACACAGTACCAAGTCCAATCAAAGTACCAAGGCAAGATTTTTGCTGGGATTCAAATTAGCAAAAGCTAGCAAGCCTTTCTCTGAAGGCGAGTTTTTAAATGAATGCATTTGGAAAACAATTTGTACAATGAGCCTTGCATATTCATGTTTTGCTACATGTTACAGGCCAAATCTCTAATGTAATACAGTACATACAGAGACATATCCTGGCCCGGCCTCTCTGTTAAATTTTAGAACCTATTTTTGGCCCGTGTGTGAAAAAGTTTCCCACCCCTGGACTGTAATGTGCTCAGTCCCGAAAGCTTAATAATTGACACGAAACATTTAATACCAGATCACATGACTGCATCAGGACTGACACGGAAAGAGCACTTTTTCGCTGTTCTGCTTCTCAAAAATGGAATGTACTTTCAAGGAAAAGCAAAACTGGATACGTTGATGACACAATCGCAATTTACCTGGTAACGACCTTTTACGCGCTCACCTACACCTGTTTTTAATGTTTTTATATGGACTCATATTCTTATTTGTTCCGTTTGTATTTTTGCTCACATTGTATTTTAAACAGGGCCCCATGAAAAAGACGGTGCAACTGCTCTTATTGGGTTCCCCTGTATAAATAAAGATACAGAAGTAAGAAAGAAGTGTGAATTATGGGAGAATATCTGCAGTTATGGGCGGCGTTTAGGTGTTTTTGTCCCACTTTGAACAACACAAATCACAACACAGCCTGCGTTGGAAGTGCACAGCTGTTTTTGGACCGGAGTACGTTAAGAAGTCACGACGCATTTGACTGAGACTATATCGTTTGATTTATGCATCGCTCGGCCTTAATGGCGTCAACACTGTCTATCAGAATGGCTCCCCACCCCGATGGAGCACCCTTGGGTGTAAGGCGGGGAGGGGGGACGGCACAATTACTGTGAAGAAACCCAGGAACTGCCTGCACACATATGAGACGCTAGACTGACAGCTATTTAAGAGGCCGCCTCGTAAAAGAGATTTGTGCCCATCGTAGCCGGAGAATGCGCCGGCGGTGAGGACCAGAGGAGAGGGGGGTAAGTGCCACGTCTTTCCCCGATTCGAGTCAACTGATCTGGGGGAGAGCGAGTGCGGCGCGTCCCACCCCCCCCCTCCCCTCTCCACATTATGGATCATTTAGTTGGGTCGTAAAAGCTGAGGTGTTCTCACATGAAAAGTTATTCGTTCGCTGCTTTTCCCCAACGTGATTCATTCCGGGCGAGTTCATATACATGGTCCGTGAGGAAGAGGGGGAGAAGAAGAGAAAGGAGAGGAAGAGAGAGGTAGAGATGGGGGAGAATACGAGGGAAAAGGGGGTGAAAGGAGCCAACCGGAGAGAGATAGAGGATGGGAGGAAAGAAGATAAGAGTGGGAGAGTGAAGAAGGGAGGAAGAGGAGCAGAAGGGCAAAGAGAGAACAGTAAAGAAAGAAAGAAAGTGAGGAAAAGGAAAAGAGGGTGAGAGGGAAAGAGTGGGAAAGGGGAGAATTTGGGAGAAGAAAAGAGACAGTAGAAGAAAAACCAAAAAGAGGTAGAAAAAACAGCAAGAGAAAAGAGAAGGACGAGAGATTGAGAGAGAGAGACATACCATGAGAGAAAGAGGAGAGAGGAAAGAGGATAGGAGTGGGAGAGAGAAGAAGGAGAAAGAGGAGAGGGACAAAAGAGAGCGTAAAGAAAGAAAGAAAGAAGAAAGAAAGAAAGAAAAAGAAAGAAGGAAAAAAAAAGGTGAAGACATAAATGAGATATAGAGAGGTGAGAAAGGAGGAGAAAGAGAGGCAAAGAAGGAGGGAGAGGCAAATAGAAGAAAGTTGGTAGAGATGTAATAGAGAATTATAGAGGGAAAAAGAGGGAGAGAGAGGAAGAAAGGATGGAGAGAAGGACAGACAAAGAGAGAGAGTATAGGGGGGGTAGAAAATGTGGGAGAGGCAATGATAGAAGATGTAAAGATTGAGTCAGTGGGACAGATAAAGATGAAGAAGGAAGGAAAGCAAGAAAGAAGCGAAGGGTGAAGATAGAGAGAGAGGAAGAGAGAGAGGGAGGGGAAAGAGAGGCAGAAAAAGAGGGAGAGACAGATAAAAGACAATAGAAAGTCAGTGGAGACGTAAGTAGAGAGAATTAGAGAGGAAAAGAGAGAAAGGCTGGAGAGAAGGAGAGGAAATGTGGAGAGGCAAAGAGAGAAGATGAAAAGATTAAGAAACAGTGGGGACAGATAAAGATGAAGAAGGAAGGAAAGAACATACGGCTGAGGACCAAAATGAGAGAGAGAGAGAGGATGGGAAGAGAGACAAGATGAGAGATGGAAAGACTAGAAGGAGAAAGACGGAAAAGGAGAAAGAATATTGGAGAAGAGAGGAAGCGAGAGAGTACAGTAAAAGCATGGAAAGAAATGGAGTACAGTTTTAAAAGGAAGGAATCTCCAGCGCAGTAAAAGCCAGTGTCCTGCTCACACTGATCCTTCGAGTCCTGCTGTTTTCCACCTCGTCCGTCCGGGGCTGTAAATCTGCCACTTTGTTAGCTCCTCTGCTTTAATAGATCGCCTTATTATTTGTTTTGTATTTGAATAAAGTTTCAACAGGGTGGGTGTGTTAAATATCTGGGGAAACTCTACAGCGAGAATGAGCAGACGCTGTCACAAACACTTTTTTTTTTTTTTTGACAGATAAGTTAAGGGGCCTGTAACCATTGTTTTTTCCCTATGTATTATTTGATCAACATTTGTGCTTGGCCCCAGTAGAGAGTGTGGTGTATATCGCGCTCTTGAGATCAAAATAAGTCCGCTTTGTCCTGTCCGGAATCAGGAAGTGAGCTGTTAGCATGCTAGATGTTGTGAGCTATACCATGACAGGAAAACTCTACTGAAGAGGTTATCAAAATTGTATATTTGAGTAGGGACAGATAAGGCAAACTAGATTACACTTCCGTTAAATCTGATCGAAGTGTTTATAAGGTTTACAGTCCCAGTGTGAGCAAATAGAGCTCCAAAGTTTGAGCTTCTTTTGACCGAGAAGACGTCACACAGAAGGGAACTCTATTTCATTTATTTACACATTTACAGAGTGGTTCGGGAGCCAGTCCCATTCTTAAAACTAATTGGCATATTGAAAAGTTAGCCCTGGAGAACCCAAGAACGAAGACCTTTTTCTTCTTTGGAAAATTATTAACATTGCATTAAATTTACTGCTATAATTCACTGAACACTGAAATATCCACGTCTTCAATTATAACCCTTAGGATCCCTAATTTAGGATCGGGAGGGCCAATTTGACGCCAGTGGCCCATTTGTGCCAACACCCCCTTCGCTAATTTAGGCAAAAAAAAAAACCCCAAGCCAAACATACTTCTAACATTCTGCAATGCTCTAGACTAAAAAGATTAACAAAAAAAAAACAACACACCATTTTATCACGACAACTCCCCCGCACCCCCCCCCCACGGGGTTGCGGGGAAGAATGATTCTGGTTTGGGTTAGTTTTCCAGCTCAACAGATCATCCAATAATAATAATGGCGTCATAATAAATACGACTAATACTACTATAACTGCTATTACTACTGCTACTATTACTATTACTTAGCTACTGCTATGACTGCTAAATAACTACTAACTAAACTAACTACTGCTACTACAGCACTAAACTGGACTAAAACTAACTGCTACTACTACTACTAATAATAATACATAAAACTTATACTAGTACTTTTCCTGGCACTCAAGACGGCTTCAGCTTCAGGGACAATTCAAGATAGGCAAAACACAAATGAAAGCAACAGTCTTAAAAAAGATCTAGATATTTAAAGGTAGTTTTATGCTGGGCTCTTGCAGCTTCAAAGTTCAATTTCGGGATGAATGTTCTTCACCTTCATTTTCACACTTACACAACAATGATTCATAGCATCCTAATTATTCACTCTGGTACCTTTTAGAAGATGCTTTTTCAAAACCAGAGTCGATGTTTTGCGCTCATTAGTAATGCTAAACACACCTAGCAAAGTTAACTATTTCTTTCGCGTTCGTGGAGGATAAAAACACTTTGTAATTAGATGCAGACAGCAGCACAACGGCATTAGCATTTTAACCCTAGAGCTGCTTTTACAACAACGTACGCGGAGCAAAATAACTGTTACTTTATTACATGGAAAATACAGTATACATTGCAATTCCTTTAAAGTCCCTATATTACACTAAATTGACTCTTTTATGAGGGCTTTAATCCATGTCATAATGCTGGTTACCCTCTCAAAAAACACATACCTGGCGTCCAGTTTTGTCTACATCTCCAACGCTCATAAATGCCTCTGATCCCCCTGGGCTGTCATAAGAGTTAGTGTTTCCACGTTAACAGGACTTCCATTTACCTAACTTTCAAAGAGAGTTTGCAATTCTGGGGCTCGAAATTATCCAAATGGAATTCTAGTCAAGAGATTTATGGAGTTTAAAACACAGTGGAGCACTAATGACTATCCACAGATGAGTATTGTGAAATAATTAGAAGTACTCCAATCATGGTCCATGTCTAAGCTGTGTTTGAATCACTAAACCTATAGCTGACCGAAGCTGCACAAAACCGATCAATACTAAATGGTGTTTTCTTTGCAACTCAGCCGAGCGGTGCCATTAACCATGTACCACAGCTCTAAAATCATCCCCAGGGCCACTTTGTGGTTAGCATCGGCCCACAGGAAAAATAGGTCATGTTTGGGAGTCTTGGTCATACATATAACAGAGCTGGATATCATATAGTATTGGGATTGCAGGGTCCCTTGGTATTTTCTGTCTCTGTTCTCTCGACTGTCCATATTAAACTCAGAGACTTATCACAACGTGACTAAAGCGTATGTTATTCCTAGTAGGGCCGGTCACAGGGCGCCTTTAGGCTGAGTCCAAAGAAAAGCGGGAAGAGTTAGCTAGAAGAACCTATCCAAATATGTTCTTGGAACACGTGGTGGAAAGAAAAGGGGAACCGAGGGACCGGCTAATACAGCAAATCGTACCATGAAATTAAGTTGTGTCAGTCAGTAATTGGTATTACTCATAATTTAGTGGGGCTAAACGGAGAAGCGATATGTAAAGCGGGAGTGGGGTAAGTATGAGGTCACCCAAAATAATGAGGGCTGGGTCTGATTTTATGTGTCAGTGTCTTTGCATTGTAGTTCAATGGTGACTGGCTGACACAAAGGAGCTGAGCAATTTGGTTTAAAACTGGGCTCTTTGTAATACGGGGGAAGATTTAAGCGGAAGGTGGGCGCTTGAGGTTGGAAAGACTGTCTGGGCAAGGTAGGAGGGCCTGCATCTTTCACGAGAACCAAGACTGATGTCCGGGCATCATGGCCTGGAGTTCACAAATCAACTCAAAGACAGTGTGAGAACAGTTGTAAAACATAAGATTATCAACGGATAAATTAATATCAATTGTGAGTTGGACGATGCGTGGTTTTGGGGTATGGGTGTACAGTTTTGGTGTGGTCGTTTGAAGAAACCGAGAAGTCTGATATTATCATAATACATTCTTGTTGGGTTTTGAGTTAACAACTAAGATAACAAGGTCAGTTGGAAATAGGTTTTAACCGCTATAGCATTGCTGTAGTATGGCTAACGGAGTAACGAGAAGACAACTAGAACTACAAAAATCGTAATGAGGGACCATAAAAAGACAGGCTAAGTAACCCGAAAAATGAGGAAGAAAAAAAACAATACAGCAAGCGAAGAGCGAGTTACGCAACAAATGGAAGGAGTAACCCCTAGGCCCGGCAGAAATGGGCAGGGGAATAAAAAAAGACATGGCGCTAATACACAGATCGCGTGAGTTGGTTTCTTGCCACCGTCCGCACACACCACAAAGACTTCCCCCCATGCGGGTCTGCGCAAAGCTATCCACCCCGAAAAGGGTCCCGTTTAAAACGGGGCCCCGCTGGCCGACAGCAACAAAGGGGCCGGAAGGGGGGGATGTTAGGGGCCGAGAACAGATCGCAAGCAGCGGTCGGAACGCTGGCCGGCACGAAATTGTTGCACACCAATACCGGACGTCAGTCCTAGTGTCAGGGGGACCCAACGACGTCCGTAAGGTGGAGAGCCGCCGCGGAACGTACCAGTGAAGGTCCCAATTCTGGGAGGGAGGCGGCGAGCTCGCGTGGAGCAAGTGGTAAAGCCCAAGGCCCGAGGGGAGGCACCCACGCAGCCGCGCCAGAGCTTCAGGCGCGAGACCCTGCTCCTCACCTAGCTCCGCGACCTTGCGGCCCGCTTTCCCTCCTTTGGCTGTTCTTCTTTTCCTATCTTCCTTCCCGTCCCAATCAGCCACGTCCCCATACCCGCTCCTTACGTCGTTCATACCGAGCCTTTTGTAAATGCCCACATGACAATTCCTGTACAGCACATTTAAGTGAGAGAGGGTGCGGTTTTTTCCGTAGACAAAGGAACTGGAGCCCTAGTTGATGGAGCCGAAGATCGCCCATTCTACTTCCCTCTTTGGAACACACCCGGACTAGCGCTATTAGCTATTTCCATTAATTTCTTACAGTCTACTGATTTAAACGCCCAGACCATGACCACAGTGGCCCTGCAGTGAACAAGAATGATATACAGCCCAAATCAACTGAATTGGTGATATATTAAAAAAAAGAAAAAGAAAAATGTACACATACTATAACACACTGACCCCAATCACCGAAGCACACGATCCCAACAGGATATTCTAATGTACCTATTGTATTCCAAAAAGTACAAAAGCAAACTGCCAAAACTTTTGTAATTAGTTATTTGATCCAATCAACCTTCTTCACTCAAGTAAAAAACTCACCACGTGGTTTTTCACTTGTACAAATCTACACAACCTGCCAAAAAAAAGAACATCCCTTCTCAGTCTGAGTGTTTTTTTTCTTTTTCTTTGTTGGTATAATGGAATCATGTAGCAAAAGATTTTTATTGTTCTATATTTTATCTCTACTCTATCTTATTTAACTCTACGCTTCGTTGGATGACGTCTGAAAACGGTGTGGCTGTGTCAGGGTCAAGAATGTCCATGCTGATGGGGTGTTGATGTCGTACTGCCGATTTTCAGCACAGTTTGAAAAAAAGGCATTTCTTAAATTAAAACCAAACATCTCTTTACCGCTTTCTTTGTAAATTCTCATGCTACACAATTTGTATCAGCGGCTTATATTCATCAGGCGCCTCAGAGTCAAAATTTTCCAGTAATGTCTGCAAATTAGCAATTAGCGTTGTATTGAGGCACAAACATCTCTCTTTTAAACATAAACGTGCGCCGTGAAAGGTTCTTTTATTTGTGTATGTTTACCATGCTGTCCAATCGACATCCACCCGCCGCTCCCCTTCCCGCCTTATCCTTGAAATATTTATTCATTTTAGCGTGAATCAAAAACCCACAGAGATAAAAGCGGACAGGAAGTGTGACGTTAAAACGAGATTTGCCAGTGCGATGGGTTGCCACCGAGCCGTTCCAAATATAGTAATCATGGGGAACAGCTAGCAAAAAATTAATTCAACCCATAACACATTGATCGCGAGCGTTCTCTTTTCCGTTCTTCGTTGCATCACGTTGTCCACATTTAACAACCGAGGCCATTGACCACAGCGGGCCTCCAGTGAGCTAATGGGACACTGCAGTTTGGAGACCTCTGAGGGCAGTAACATGTATGACACAGCCCAACAAGATGGCGGATGAATTACTGCTGTTAGTGGGGCTGTCCCCAAAATGACTGGGAATTTTCTTAAAGTCATGTCCAGGTACTATATGTAGGATTATCAAGCCTCATACACCATTTGTATTTAAGGTTTGGCTACTTCCCAACTAAACTTCATTTAATGTAGTTGTTGCCTAAATCTACCAGCTAAAGGATTTTAATAGACGGTATAGACGTCCCTAAAACCAACCGTCCAGTTGTCAAATTTTGAGTATTTCCCAAATTTTTTTTCTTACACCTTAAAGAGGGACCTGTGTAACTTTTTTACTTACTACTTGCAGAAGATTTTACAACCACCCGCATCCGAACACTACACGGTGTACCTTTAATGAATGAAAACCCACTCCACCTGAGAAATTTCGTTTGACGAGGTCCATGGCCACTAGCACATGTACAATTTTATCGTATAACAAACTTCAAATAAACATTGCAGCAAGGTTGCACAGAGTATGAAAGGACAAGTGGCAATTTATAAGATATATTTTTTCAATTTTTGAGTTAAAAGGCACTTTTATAGATCAGCCCCTCTTTGTGTAAGGACCCAGCCTGCCATATTAAATGACATTTATTAGGCTTATATAACACTTTTTTTTTTTCCAGATGCTCAAAGTCATTTACAATTTCGTGCCTTATTCATTCATATCCACAACTCGGGTTGAGGTAAGCTTCTACTGTCGCCGCAGCGGCCCTGAACAGCACAGAAGTGAGGCTGCCAATCTGCACTATCGACCCCTCCGCACCAACACTCACTCAATCACCACTTTAATTACTCGGCAATGTGAGTCTTGCCTAAGGCACAATTGAGTTTTTTGCCACGGCGCCCCCCTGTGGCTCTGATATAACCAGTCCCCCCTGCCGTAGCCTCTGAAGTCTGTCAGGCCTTGGACACGGAGGTTTGGCCCCCATATTGTTTCTATCCCCCCCTCACTCATGTCTTCACTATTTTACGATACCTGATACACACCAAATAAATACATGAAATATCCCAGTTAATACCATAAATAATTAGATGTCTAAAGGTCTGTGTCCATACTGTACTTCCTCATAGGTGTGGAGGGTTATCTAAGTATAGATTCGAACACGCTGATTTGGCTGTAGCAATCATACATCCATGTATACTGTGTACCTCACACTGAATACTTGTCAGTCTTGTCAGTGTTTCTGCAAATCCAGCAGCCTGTGCAGTACTCAGTTATATTCATGTCTGATGTTTATTTGAGGATACTGACAGACAGCTGCATTTGAAAA
>JAIEZT010000013.1:28658152-28716576 GCA_019594935.1 Periophthalmus modestus | reverse complement strand
AACAGCCTCCTCGACCCTCTCATTTCCCCTCGCTTTCCTCCTTCTCTAATATTACTTTATCCAAAATATCAAGAACACTTCTTGACCTCTTACACAACCGTCCTCACAGCAGCAAGACAGACAAAGGACCACGTTCACATATTTTTACATTTCAATTCCCGGGGATTGAATAACAGTTCGAAACAAAGCTGTCCCGACTGGCTCTGTGTGGGAAAGGCGGTTATCCAGTCAGAGGCATTCATTCACGTGGACCGAGAGGCATTGTTCCGGAGCGGTCTCAGATTAGAGGGAAGAAGAAATAAAGGATTTGAGCAGATTATTGGCGCCGACTTTTGCATCTGGGCTTGCACTCACCAGCCTGTTGTAATCTGACCACAATGACTCCAGAGTGCTCTCTCCCGGGCGATAATTATGGGCGACCGAAACTTGGGGATAAGACACATGAAAGTGGGGATTCATGTTGCGTGTGACTTGTGCCATTGACTGTATATTATATAAATGGACACAGCGACTAAAGCACTAGCCACTAGCACCACGCGTTCCAAATAGGAAGTGACCCTTTTCTTTGAAATTTCTGGTGCCACGCTCGTCTTACGCTCGTCATTTTGCTTCTTTAAAATGGGCGTATTAACCCACTCTACATTTCTGGTATTTTCGTTTTTTTGTCCATAATTCAAGAGATAAGAACATTAATACAGAACAAATCAGCGCCTTCTTTCCCAGAGGTCGCTCCACTACTAGCGTTAGCAACTGATTTGATTGACAGCGTTACTAGGCGTCCACTCGCTGCTAAACTAACAGTGTAGGTTATCTTCAACAGCTTCGCCTACCGCCCGGATTGGCTCTTTGGTTGCTATGATACTCGCGGTTGAGATTGTAAATATGGAAACTTGGCTCCACATTCGCCCCTATAACTGCTCGACTTGATGAGCTTCATTGACTGGAGCCAAACGCTATGGGTGACAATCTCTCACTCAGTCCGATTCTTTATACAGTCGATGATACGCGCCAACATTGTCAAGTTACAGGAAACCAAATTGTTTTATCAAGATTTTGTTGGGGAAAATGTGAAAATGGAGTGATCAGTAGTTTGAGATGTGGCAGTTTTGTAGCTTATTTTTGTAGGAGCAATTTTACTTTGACCATTGAATATTTTAGTCATGTTTTGAAGATGTTGTAACTTGATTTTTACTTCACAAAACCTTTACTTTGAACAATTTTCAGTGGTTCAAAGTTTATTCCTTGCTTGGCCTTGTACGAGGGGTTGTGCCAACGTTTCTCATTAAGAGCCACATATAAAATCACAGACAAAGCTGAGGGGCCGATTGAGGGCCATAGACTGGTCACCAATACAGTGAATACTTCAAATCTGCGTTATTATTACAAGTTGGACTGAACCACTAGACCTTTTTTCATGCTTACATCCTCAGTGGGACACATAAAATATTTGATAAGGGCTTGTTAAAGTAGATTTTTCAGAAACATACAGTAAAAAGTAATGTTTAAGATAATATGGGCCAATTCTTGAGCTTGAGGGGCCAAGAGAAATTGGTCTGAGGGCCACATTATCGGACAATAAAACACTTTCTAATTAGATGCAGACGGCCCCCAGCATGCAGCAGACTAATTTTTTAGACCTGAAGAACTGTTCATACAATATATCTGTACTGGGGTAAGACATATTTTATATCTACTTTTTTCCACCCTATACATGGTGTAAAAAGTAGATATAGTTTAAACAAGCATCAAATTACTTAACACCATTTGTAATCAGGTCCATATCAGGTACTAAATTCCAAAGTGTACAAGCATCACTACAACAATCTCCTAATAGAAAGAAAGTAACCCTAGAACTTTAGAGTCGGTAATGGAGCCGTGATGTAAGACCTGGATGTTCGCCAATCGCCGCCATGAAATCCAATTTAATTAGCACTGCTCACATTTATACCCAATTACTTATGAATACTTTTTCATCATTACTTGGGTACATTTTGGACTAGTATTGACATGAGTAATATTAGTTTTTTGAAATAACTCCACTCCAACTTATGTTTGGACTTTATTTATTCTACCCATCTCGGCTTGTAACCAAACAGCTCATATATTTCGCTGAGGGAAACATTTTGGTTGAAAGATGTGACTTGGGTGTTGAATTGAAAATGCAATGAACAGCCCCCAGTCTTTCTGCCGAGGCGCATAGCCACACCGACGACAAAAGTATTACACTCATTTTTCTTGCCGTTGCATAAGTGTAATATGAAAGAGACCCCAATACAAATCTGTTACAGTCTGGGCCCTCACTGTGCTGTTAAAGTGGCAGGATTCTAAAAGACTCCTCCAAACAAATAGAAATGTGTTTGTGCCGCCGTAATAATCCCCCAAACCCAATGTTACTGCTGTCATTTTACATATTCAGAGGCGTCTATTCACCTTATTGGCAGTATACATCCGTCTACCGGTCTCCACGCGCTGGATTTGCATTATTTCTGCTCAATGTTAATGACAAGGTAATACAAGCTAAAGAGTAAACATGAATCACCCAGGATGTGGACTTCAGCCCATATATATATATATATAATATATATATATATATATATATATATAGTGCACTTTTCTGATCTAATTTTATATACTATATAGGCTATACATTGTAGACATTAATACATTGTGTTTGATATGCAGTCACTGCCCTTCACGAAACACTCCCTGAAGAGTGCACAGCCTATGTTCTTTTTTCCTTCTTTTTTTTTTTTTTTTTTGCAACTGTATAATTATAGCTTTCAGAAAGTTGCACTTGGTTTGACTTAATTTAATGAGGCATTGGATATTACAATTATTTTTGAGGTTATGCAGGATATTACACCATAGGAAATGTTCTGCACTAACAAACATGCTTATATTTTGGTGTAATTAGTGGTCCTTATTGGTATTCCTGTAATACATTCCAAATGACTGGTTTCTGCTTTTTACACAATCATCTATGGTATTAGTTCTATGCTAATATCCACTGCTGTACGACACAAAAAGCCTAAGCTATAAATGTCACTTTTAACATTTCCACGTCTATAAAAGTTAATCTTAAATGTATGTTTGAGGATGTTCAGTGGCATACTGTTGTGGTTGTACACTCGCTCCTCTCTCTCTCTCTCTCTCGTTCCAACCCTCCAAAGTTATACATGGACTAGACTGAATAAAGTGAATAAAGATGAGAATGAGTCGTTGCCTTATATTCATGGATTTCAGCTTCAAATGTAAAATTCTGATTGAAATTGTTAACCACTGTGTCCAAACTTCTTTCACCATACTGAAACATGTTTGAAGTGAAGGGCCAGACCAGAGTTCGATACAAGGGAGTCAAATGGTGCATTTAACACAGGTTTGACAGAGAAATTCTACCTTTAATAAGACTTGCAAGATTATTTTTTAGGTCTATGTCACAATGCAGTGTGATGTTATTTCAGGTTATAGAGGTAGAATCTCTTGAATTTGTAGTAAAAAATACTTCCTGATCAATTGGCCAGTTTTTTAGGATGAGGCATGAGGGGCAACAAAAATTGGTCCTGAGGGCCGCATTTGGCCCCTGGGCCGTAGTTTGGACAGCCCTGCGCTATGGCAACAGTCCAAATTTCCATGGATGTGTCTTCCTACAACGTTACCATCCCCTAAAATTGCTTGGGTTAGGTCCATTACTCCATTCTAAACATCTGAATATTAGCTAAGACAACAGCAAAAAACAAAATTAAAACATCACAGCAAGCCTGGCACAGTTTTGTAACCATTCACCCTCTGACCAAAGGGTGGCCGGTCAAGATTTGTCAGGCCAAAACACATTTTTTTTGTGCGAACTGGTTAAGACACAGACACAGTAATGCAATTGCTTGTGACGGGAAGGCACACCTGGCACAAATATCTGCCTTAACATGTGACTATTCAGCACCCTGAGATGCTGAACACAAAACTTGATAGAAAACAAAACTAGCTGCTTCTTCGCCAATCTAAACAGGAGCAGTCCTCAAAGTCTTGGCCATCCTTGTAATTCAGTCTTAAAGTGAATGAGTCGGGTCTTACAAGGTATTCTGTGTTCCCCTGTGCGTGAACTGCCTCTGACAAATTAAATTATGTCGCCGGGCAAAAACAACTGTTTGAGAGGATTCAAGGCCACCTCTTCCACTGCGTCGGCCATGACAGTTAGAGTCTGCCAGTGATTATAATAACAAGACAGGCGAACACAACGGATCAGGCGGGTCACGACCTCTGCTCTATGATTACCCATTATTATGTCTCTGCACTACTTGTTGATGGCTAGCGAATACGTACCTAGCATTTAACACTGAATAAAACGCAAAGAATTTTTTTTTTTTTTTTTTTTTTTTTTAGCAATAATTTCACCACAATAGCGTCTCTTGTATCCGACATTATTGTGCAATTTCATCTCATTTTGCCTTCAGGGTTAGCGCCAACTACGTATTGTGAACTCTGAATACTGGAGACAACGCTTTTGTAAGAGTTTTTTTTTCGCAACAAATTCTGATTGAAAAGGAACACTTATCTCCCCACACAAATGTTGCAACAAGTGGGTAATTCATTTTGGAGTTTGTCGGTGAATTATGTGACATTGACATCAAACAGCGAGCATTTTATTTGCCGGAGAAAAAGTTACAGATAGTTTAGAAATGTCGCTTCTCAGATTTTTCGACTATGCCTCTGCATCTGTCTGCCCTCCGGGTGAAGCGTGTTTTTTTTTACTCAAACCTGTCTGGGTAAGAAAGCAGAGTGGCAATGTGATATCATACTTGCTATCAGCGCTCTAAAACAATATGTCACTCTGACTTAGCCGGATGATAGGGCGGTTAACTGTTGAGTTTTTATATTCAGGATTATGTTGCGGGGTATGCGCTCTCAAACACAAGTATTGTACACACACATAGATTGTATAATGAGGTGGACGACGGGAGTGTGCTGTGACCCATAGCGTCCAGCTCCAGTCAAATAAAGCTCATCGAGGCTAGCAGTTTTAGGGCGAGTTTGGAGCCGAGTTGCATATTAGGAATTTTGACCGAGCGTATCATAGCAACCAAGGAGCCAATCCGGAGTGAGCTGGTTGAAATATCAAATTTAGCTTTCAAATATTGCTTTTACTGAAAACAACTCTAATGCAGATTTATTCTTAATTACAAAAATATTGGACATTATGGCCAAATTGTTAATGTTAATGTTAAAATGTGGTGTTTTGGTTCTCAAGATAATTATCCACGAAAGCAGAAGGAGCCTCACATGAGTCTCAAAGCAATCATCAGAGCAAAATGTATATATATAAAAAAAAAAATGTATTTGAGTTTACTACATTCCATATGTGTCCATTCATAATTTCAATAACTTCAGTGACGATCTACATTAGCCACCCCACATAACACAGATGACACATCCGAAAAGCTCTCTTCTTCTGCCAGTGACTTTAGGAATTCTTGTATTATTTCTTCTAAACTTGCAGATTACTCTAATGTTGCATCATGACAGAGACGCTGCATGCTTTAAATTGCTTTTTTCCTGAACTAGAAGAAATAAAAGGTTAGATACAAGGCATTTAACATGACATCTCTGGAAACCGCTGTGATGTGTCCTTGGGCATTGGCTGTGGTTGGATAGATCGGAACGCACTGAACCATTGTACACTGAATATATGAATGACCCTCGCATACATAGGTCCTGTACTGTATTGTGTTGTATTGTTTATCATAATGTGTTCTTACATTTAATATAACTCATCATGTTCTACTGAGTCCTACATTCAATATCCAATCTGCTATAAAGGCTTGCATAGAAAAAGAGACTTGCAAAACTGTAATTATAATCTGGAAACTGTGAATGAGGTTTATTAATCTGGGATGACAGAGCGTTAAAGCGCATTGTGTAATATTTCTGGTGAGGTCCGCTAAGCTTGTCTCCATTGATCTGTTATTGTCTTGCCTTACTTTTTCCCATATTAAACATAAATATCTTAATTAGAGCTGTTTTTATTGCTCATGCCCTGTAACTTGACTGTGTGAAGTCCCTTGCTTGCCTGCATGGAGATATACACAAGTTTAATACCATACTGTGGAACATTTTAACCAAATAGCATCATTTATCGAGACAAGAGTGGGCACCTTTAAGACAAATACTTCATGCTGTAGAGAAAAAAAAGAGTTACATTTCCCACAAATCTGACATGTAACTTGCTATTGCCATATGCTTATCTTCAGAAAAGTTGTACAGTATAGTTTTAATGCCATTGCAGAACATTGCAGAAAAAGTATAACCCTTCCCCCAGAAAAGTTGCGTACTGCTTCAAAAGTATCTGTATATCCTATTCTTTTTTTTTTTTGTCTATACCATACTCAATCTTCCCTAATGTAAAACAGTCATTTGACAACCGCCTCATTTTTCTCTTTGCATTCTTGTAGCTGAGGTTAATCTGCGGGCACGGCTTCAGAAAGCCGCCGTCACTCACCCAAACGGTATTACAATGGTTCAAAGGTCAGTAATGGACTGGGGGGAATAATTAAGGATCGTGCCACTTAGCTTCGAGTTTAACAACGTCCTTAGCTGCGGTGACCTCCTTTTTCCTTGATGAGCCCAAACAATGCAAAAATAGCTCTCACTTCACGGATTTTGCACCCACCACCTTTGTAAAAATACACCATTTAATTCCAATATTACTTCTCATTCACCAAACAAACAATTCTGGATGGAAGTTTTGATGACCGCTCATTTAGACGGCACGGATGTTACACTTTACAAGGCTTTATCTGGCAACCGCAGGCGTGTGTTTTAAGTCAGTGACTAACGGGAGAGGGGTTGGGCGACTTGAAATGCGCAATTAACATGAAAATACGCCTATGACATAAGCACAAAAGGAGCCTCCGTACAAAAGCCACAAAAACTGCTGTGGGAATTTCAGCTTTAAAAAGAAAGTCAATTTGTTCTTAATGTCGCGCGGAGTTCTCGAAGCAATCACCAACCAACGAGGCTATAAGTGCCAAAATGAGACTGTTTGGAATGTTTATTGTTTTTCTATTTTCGGTAGCTATACGCAACTACACCCATCGTTCGGAACTTGCAATCCCCAAATGATTTCATGCAAACAAAACTACAAAGAAAGAGAGACAGAGAAGAAAGATGCCTCTCTCCTCTTTCTCCCATTTACTTCGAACGGTATTGTAATAACTCCACGGCTTCGCCAAGTTATTACGTTCTTCATTTTCTGTGCGGTGACAAAAAGGGACAAAAAAAAAGGTGGGATAATGCTAAATCACTCTCTTTTAGTTTCACTCATGTGTCAGTTTCAAGACCGGTCACAAATGATGAATGTAATATCTGCTGAGGTACAGAAAATGGAAGGGATGGAGAAATATGTCCTTGATGGGTTTATTAGCAAAGAGATGGATGAACTAAAAGATATATTAATATTTATATGCAGTTGAAAGAAAAAGTTCGATTGGGGTAAGTCGCCATGCTTGTTGTAGGCAAAGACCAACATGTTTTGTACAGGGTGGCCCAAAAGTCACTGACAATTGAAAAAAATCATAACTCTTTTGTTTCTACATATTTTTCTTTTATTTTTTCAGAGCATTTAGAACTACCCTTCTGACATTAATATGAGCAAATATAGCACCGAGGAACGAACCCTCATTGTACAGTGGTACTTTGAGTCACATGAGTCAAATTCAGAAACCCAGCGGTGTTACCGTCGACATTTTAATACCAGAGATGCCCCCCAAGCGTAAATGCCATTAAAGGAATAATAAGTCATTTTCAAAGACAGGGGGCAGTATGTGATCTCCACAGACCTGACTAGTCCCGATTTCTTCCTGTGGGGCTATCTTAAAGAAAAGGTGTTTGTGAATAAACCTCAGACAATAAACGACTTAAAACGTAATATTGAGGATCAAATAAGAGCCATAAGCCCAGAAATACTTTCAAATGTTCTGCAAAGTGTGTTGGATCGGGCTATTCAGTGCAAAACCGAAAATGGTGGACACTTATACTTATAGTACTTATACTTCCCCTAGTTTAAGTAGTGATAAGTTCAAGTGTAAGTGAACAGTTATAACCGTATATATTGCCAAAAATCTCAGAAGGTTCAGTTTACCTACAGTTAAAATTTGGTGAGTATAACTTAAGAATTATAGTAGCTATTAAAGATTTAAAAGTGTCAGTGACTTTTGGGCCACCCTGTATATATTGTCAGTCTATTTTTATTCATATTTTTACCTACCTTAGTTTTAACGCATGCTGATTTCTATTTTATCATAACTTACATTTACTATTAATATTCATTTGTTTTATGTTCCATCGTCCCCGCACCATATACCCACTCTCGACATAAATATCGTTAGTTGAGCGGGTCAGATCCCACAGGCTGATGGTGTGATTCCAGCTCCCACAGATGACTGCTGTCGTCGTGTCCTTGGGGCAAAACACTTAACCCACCTTTGCCCCTAATGTCTGCGTACACTGGTGTGTGTGAATGAGTGTGTGAATGGGTGAGTGGTTCCTTGATGTAAAGCGCTTTGAGTGCCTTAAAGGTGGAAAAAGTGCTATATAAAAATGTGACCCAAAAAAAGTGATAATTACTGTCAAAGCAAACTTCCTAGTTTGTGAATTGTGTTCGCTGACAGTGGAAACAATACTTATTCAGATTCTTTTTTTCTTTAATCAATCAACACCGAGTGAAATCACACCGAGGGACTGCCAAAACACACAAACACACAACACACACACACACTTATTATGCTTATTCAGATTGTGATTCAATCAAAAAGTTGCAACTACCAAGAATTAACAACAAACAGAATCCTTCTTTGAGCAGAAAATGGTGGGGTGAGCTATAATTTACCCGCGCTGTTTACAACAATATCCTAAAATCTTGGTCAAAATCACCTCGCCAGTCAAATGCTCTCCAGTTACTTTGAGGGAGAAGCTGGAAAAACACAATAGATTTTTGCTTCACACACCAGTACTTTCAGACTGAAGATTGTCCAGATGACTAGATTATAACGTTTTCTACCATGGGCCACTTCTGGACAATTGAGGTACTACACTGACTTCTAAGAATTAACCAAAGAATATTTAAAAAAGTCATTGTAGTTTGTGCTAATGCGTCTGAACATGTTTAGAATGACTGAAACTAGAACTTTTTTTTTGTGTGTGTGTGTGTGAAAAATCGACTTTCACTCTGGATGGAATTTGAGGAAACAATTACTTTGACCGCTCCCTTCTGGCCACTGACATTGCTCACTGTTGTTGTGCCCTTGGGCAAGACACTTAACCCCCCTCTGTGAATGTTAAGTGTGCCTTTTTGATTCCAGGCGCTACAGATGTGTAATTTCCACCAATATTAAAACCATTTTTTATCTTTTCTTCAGATGTTGGATTTTCTTAAACTTAAAATGTTATGATTCGCTAAACCTCAACTTTGTTTTGTTTTTCCTACAGTGCCAATATGCAATTTGCACCACTTCACCAATTTGCACAACTTTGCTGTTGTTTTGTCATCATCTATTATAGACTCCACTCTTATCCTCAGCCTATTCACTTGTTTGTATGAATTCTCCATCCCCCTATTTCTTGGGCGCATCTCTGTTAAGAGCTGCAGCGCTGGGTGACTGCAAAAGTGTCAAAATCTTCTCCCGCTAATGATCGGAACGTGTGAGAGTGCCTGTTTACCCCCCTTGTGGATCCTGGTGGGAGTCGCAAATGTTGGAAAGATAACTGCCAGGGCATCTAGACAAACTTACTCAAACACTTAGAACGGCATTACTCCTAAATCAAGAAATCAAGTTTTAAACATATATGTGGTTGTGTGCATTCACAGCAAAAAAGGAAACATTGTGTCTATGACGGTTACAATGAAGCTGTCTCAGGTGACAGTTCACACACCACAGGGTATTTCATTGGCCTTAAAGATCGTATACCTGATTTTTCCACATATTTGAGCGACATTTGCGTACATATTGTATAAGCAGATCCAAATTGACTGTGCACCGACTGCATTAACAGTAAACTGCTGTCCAATAATTAGGAATTGCGCAATTAACATGCTAGTTGTTGTTTGCTTTACTGTCACAGCAAAACTCTGCTCTGGTCTATGAGAGCTGTGACAGGGGCTTATAAGCTTATCACCATTAATACTTAAAATACTACTACATACTGCATAAGGTAAGTGAGGAATAACTGTCTAACTGGACCACTAACCGTGTAAAACTTCTCAATTTCAAAACATTGCCAGGGTGACTACTTTTGAAGCTCTTTCTATACTGCTTTAGATCAGACATGTCAGACTCAGGCCCGTGGGCCAAATTTGGCCCTCAATATAATTACATTTGGCCCACGAGATCATATCAAATATGTATTAGAGCTGGCACACTGGCTGCTGCGCCAGTATAGTGCCCACAACACTATCACTACAAATCCCAGAAGGCTTTGCAAATACGTTGGCCCCCGCCATTTCTGTTGACACTCATTAGCATCTTCTACCTGTCGCCTCTCACAAATTTAATCCACCCCTTCTGAAAAACATGCAGATGTCGTTAAATCTTTTCAATAAATGTTTAGTTTGGCCTGCGGCTTAGTCCCACTTTTTAATTTTGGCCTCTGTGGATTTGAGTTTGACAACTCTACTTTAGATGTTTTTGCCTGGAAAAAAAAAGAAATAGCAGTATTTTTTTTTCCAATATTCAAATTATTATTTTTTTGTCAAATAATCTCCAGGGACATGTCAGGACCAGTGAGTGACTGCAGTTCAGCTCTCAAACGTTTGACCTTCACAGTCAGAAGTATACCCGCTGTGCAAGTTATTTGATTCGAGCTAATTCTAGACAAAAGGTTAGTACTTGCTCCAAAAGCTGACCTCAGACCTTTTTCTGTGAGGCGTAACAACTACACTGACCACTTTACCACATTGCCAGCAAACAGTTTTACTTGACCTCTAACACACTTTTCTAAAAACGTATTACTCGTACATTTAACATTTTTTGATGACTGCTTTGAAGAACAATACTTCTGTTTACTTCAATGCTATTTCAAACGTCTGCACCCCCTCCCCTTTGCACAAAACACACTGAAAACTATTTTTAAGCCAGTACCTGCTTCCACTGCTTTGACTGTGATGTTATGCCAGCCGGCGGTCTCCCGATCCAGGATCTTGCCCAGCGTGAGGGCACCCGTGTCCGGATCTATGTGAAAAATCATCTCCTGGTCTGTGGTCCGATCAATGGAAAACCTGTGGAGAAAAAGGGGAGTGTGTAGGTCACAAACACAAGACTAATTAATCATGTAGTAATGTCATTGTGAAAAAAATCAATTGGTTCATTAAAATGGTTATATAGCCCCAAGACTCAATTTCTATTTAGTTTACAATTATATATTTTTTTTGTTTTTTTTTCCATCTTGCAATTATCCATGTTGGGAAATTAGCAGTAAATCAGTGGGACTCATTCATGAATGTTTTAGAAAATGTTTGTAACTTCCACAGTTTTAGAAGACGCCAAGAGAACTTATAGGATTCATGTGTTTTTAAAAAGATTCTTAAATGAGAGTTGAGCCTATTTCACCAACGTCTAGCTACGAACACCAAGTTACAATTAATTTACATGAGAAAGTTTTGATGTATTTACTAAGAAACGTCCTCCAAGTTTCCATATGTGGGCTCAGCAGGACATGTGGTATGAAAGTGACAGAGCGGGAGAGAGAACAGTGCAAAGCAGGACAGTACAGTACACCAGGCAAGTATAGTACGTCGTCAGGCCAGTAAGAGCAGGTGGAAGACCTTCAAATCTATGTTTAATGCTGTGGTGTATCATACAGGTGGGGGGTCCTATCCTCACATGGAAGAGTTCAAGTATCTCGAGGTGTTGGAGCTTGAGACTGACAGGTGGATTAGTGCAGCATTTGCAGTGAGTCAAAAAAAAAAAAGCCCTGGATTTACTGGTCAATCTACATTCCTACCATCACCTATGATCCTGAGCTTTGGGTAATGACCGAAAGATCGCGTATACAAGTGGTCAAAATGAGTTTCCTCGACATGGTGGCTGGGCGCTCCCCTTAGAGACAAGGTGAGGAGCTCGGGGTAGTTTTCGGATGCCTCGTGGACACCTCCCGGCATGTCCAACCAAGAGGGGACCCGGGGAAACCCAGGAAACGATGGAGGGACGATGTCTCTCTGGCTGGTCTGGAAGGCCTCATCCCGCTGAAGGACTTGGAGGAACTATGTGTGGAAAAGGGAAGTTTGGGAATCCCTGCTTAGACTGCTGTCCACATTCTACCCCCGAGGAAGTGAAAAAAAATGGGGATGAATAGATTCTAGTCATAAAATAAAGCATAAATCTCAACAGCTTATTTATTTATTTCATTTTTTTTGATGAATTCTCTCTCTACTCTTAACATCTCGAGTACAACGTAACTACTTTAACAGTGAAATCCATGATCTGTATAGCTTATTCATAGCAATATTGTAATGCCAAAATCCTTTGAATATGACAGTAATAGCTATTGAATCTGCCACTTATTATTACGTCTTTACGCTTCCAAAACTCACTAATGCGTTTCCTATTGTGTGGTTACTTGTTGCTGTCAAAACAACATAGAAACACACTGAAAGCTTTATTCTTCATTTGTTTCTATCTCAAAAAAAGCAAAGCCTCAACATCAGAATACGATCGATGTCTTGTTCACGGCCATATAGTATGTTTTTAATAATAAGGAGCCATGGGCGTTATAATATCTAATGTCTTTGATAGTAAATCCAGATCTCCAGAGACAGTGGCACGCTGTGGATAAAACGTGCCGTATTGTCAAGAGGGCTATGCTAAAGTGGTGAGGATGACATTGGATTTAAGTCTTTCCATGTATTTCACTGGCTGTATTGTTAAAACAGAATAAAGCTAGCCTCCTATCCCACAGAGACTACAGCACTGGCTTATGTCTGCGATGCTTTTGTTCCGTCGTCGACCAAAAGCCCAGGGGAGGATTTTGGTTATCAAGTGCACTGTGTAGTTGAAGTCTGATTTTCTAAAGATTGAAAGATAAGTGGTCTATAGGTTTTGTTGAATTAATTTCTCCTTGTTTGAAGGTACCAGTGAGATCATCATTTATGGCTTTACACATGAAAAATCTACTTACATAAAAGTACCAGTTTAAACATGTGTACAAATGTGAGCTTTATTAATTAAAGAGGAGTTTTATGGGGTTTTTTTTTGGTTCAACAAAATAATTTCTTATTTGTCTTATTTATTTTTTCTAACAGGTATCGAA
Organism: Periophthalmus modestus; assembly: GCA_019594935.1. Classification (NCBI taxonomy): domain Eukaryota; kingdom Metazoa; phylum Chordata; class Actinopteri; order Gobiiformes; family Gobiidae; genus Periophthalmus; species Periophthalmus modestus. Next base: position 28,703,283 of record JAIEZT010000013.1, on the reverse strand, counting down.
AAAATATGAAAAAATACTACTACTTTTCAATCATGCTAAAAATATTGTGGAGTAGAAAATGTTTTGTTACTTTCCACCATAGAAAAAAAAACAAGATTGCAATTTCACTGGTTGCCATTATCAAATTGCAAATTTCTAACCCTGTATTTACTCCTACGTGTTCTGAAATAAACTTTTTTATTGCAACAGAGGTAAGAAAAATCACCTTTTCCCCCCAAAAATAATTGTAATCCTCATTGTGAAAGCCTATAGCTCAAAATCTGGAGATAAAGGGACTATAAGTTTTATGTAAGAACATTAATAATCGTAACTAATAATACATGCAGGTCGTCTCTAGTCGTCCAGGTATGATCTATAGCAAAAGAGAAATTAAATTCTGCCAACAGGACAAATGTTTTTAGTGGAGATCTTTCGGTACTCATCCAAGCCGCTTCTTCAGTTCTGGTCTGGGTGGACACTGCCTTATATCTGAAGGGAGAAGCTAACTACTCTGAAACTAACACACACCTATGTTTATGGTCTACTGAACTATACAGGTGTGAACTGTGCCTGAGTCATAATTTTGCATAATCATTCAGGCCCTTAACGGGTGCTCTCTCCCGAGCCGTCGCAGCAGTGTTGGTACATTCTCTTATGAAGTGGCTGTTTTGTTTCTCCGATATAACGCTCACTGCTGTCTGCACTACACTGAACGGAGTAGACCACGCTTTGTTTGTAGCTCGAACATACATGCAAGTCATTAAGTAATTTTTTTTTTGTCATTTCAATCTCAATAAATGTGTGTTCTGAATTACAAGAGAGAGAATTCTTTATGCACAGCAGCATCCGCACTTCTCAGTGAGCATCCCTCCTGGACCGACCCCACATAGCTGGGCTGGATTACATTTAAACCTGGTATGACATGCACATCAATATAAACATTGAATCATTATTTATTGTTACATTCGGGGGTTTCGCAGTGTCATTTTATTTCCAGGACACTATATTGTGAGTTGGGATTTTTTCAGTCCCTTAACAATTTTTCGCAGATAAACCTAGCTCTGCGCTTCCTTCCCTATTTAATTTCCCATTTTAAACACGACTGCTAGACAAAATATTAGCTTGTTTGCGCGCACAGATGGTACAGCTATCCACATCATTGCAGTGCAGCAGCGAACGTGTCCTCTAAAAGTGACAATAATCTCTTCAACTCACTCTCTGTATCCATGAGAATATTTTTTGACAAGTGCCTCAAGATGGCTGCCAAAAATCAGTTTTAGCTGGGCGAACCCCTCACATACCGCAAATCACTTTTATGGCATTTTTTATATGTGATTCCATCTGCTTCGTTTTTGTCGCTCGTATGGAGATGAGTGACCGTGCGCGCTACCCCAAACATGATGAGAAGAATATTGGAAAACGTGTTTGGTTAAAAGGGGTTTGGAAAGTTCACGATGATAGCTGCTGTAAATATTGCAGGACATCTGTTAAAATTCAAGGTGAAATCAGTAATCACGGTTAGTTAGTGTTTTTTGGGGCGGTTGAAATCAAGTTAGCATGACATTTGTTAGCTGTTAGCGTGCCTGTCGGTGATGTTCAAGCTGCCCTTAATTTTCCTGTCCACACACTCAAAAGCAATAACTTTTCTTTTTGGGACTTTTCAAGCTTTTTGAAATCACACTTGGAATTCTGATTTGGCAGAATACACCAAAGTCATCTACCTTCAAGTGTGGAGTATGTAAATTTGTCTTCTTCATTTAAACCCATCTTTTACTACCACTAGGCCAGAGGTGAACGACGACCCTTTGGGCTTATTAATCCGACCCTCTCAACATGACCAAATTATATTAAAATAGGTAAGGGTAAACCTTGTTCAATTCAAGCACTGAGTGTTTAATACGGAGTGGACAACAAAAAAATTTTTTTCTCCAAAGTCCAATTAAAGTACCAAGGCAAGTTTTTTTAGCTGGCATTGAAATTAGCAAAAGCTAGCAAACATTTCTCCAAAGGCGAGTTTTTAAAAATGCACTTGGAAAACAAATTGTTCAATAAGCCTTGTATATTCATGTTTTGCTACATGTTAATTGTATTATATATATGTATATTACATACATAATATATGTATACATACATATATATGCGCGTGTGTGTGTGTATATATATATATATATATATATATATTATATATATATATATATATATATATATATATATATATATATACATATATATATATATCTATATATATATATATATATAGCTGTATGTATGTGTATATACTATACGCTGTTAACGTGAACACTACCACTGCATGACATCACAAGTGGAACAGAGCATTTTAAATTTCAGAGTTGTAGACAGACTTATTAACTAGGATTACTCAAGCTGGTGTGAATGAAACAAAACACAAATCCAGGTATGTTTTTGATGAGGTAACAACATTCATTATAACATGGCTTAAAGCTCATAAAAATCCATTTTGTGTAATATAGGACCTCTAAACCTCAGTGCTCCTGACTAACTGGCCTCAAGCTTTAAGCAATTTTCAAATATATGTTGAGTCTCTTCTCTCCTCCACCCAAATTTGCCCTCCCCTACGTACCATAAACACATGCACCTGGCCCTGTCCCGTGCTCCGGGCTGCAGGCGGCTCTAACAGTGAGCGACAGTGCTGCCATAGAGTGTAGTTTATTACACCTGCAGCTGTGAGCCTCATGCATGTTTAATGGGGGGCATTTGCAGTGGGAGGTGTGTATCGGAGTACGCTCAGTCTGGGGGACCATACAGCGGCCCTTATCTACATTCCTCTCTCTCACACGCACACGCACACGCACACGCACACACACACACACACACACACACACACACAGAGTAGCTCCTCTGAGGACACAGCTCTCCTAAAGCCAGTGCACGAGATTAAAACAGGACATACAAGTGGTTATCACAAACAGACCTGGGAGGGAAGGTTGGGCTGTGAGTTTTTGGATTTTAAGTCTTTTGTTAATTTGTCTTTGATCTGGAATTTGTTATAAAGTTTTTTCATTTATGGCTTTATCAGTGCAGAGCATTTACAAACTGGAGTGTTTGTTATTGGCATGTATAAATATGGCATTTTTAAAACCTGACCTCACTTTTTGCGATCTTGCTGTTTCACAGATTTTTTGTTTTTTTGTTTTTACGCATTGTGTTCTGCGTTCTGATTGGCTAATGGACTTTAGACCATTGTCCATCACCTCCATGCCGTGACTCTGTAGTGCGGTATGTTTGCAAGTTTTCTCCCCGACAAAACCCACAAAGTCGATGAAATGTTCTGCACCGACAAATTTCAGAAATGCTTTGGACTCAAGTGTTTCTCTGCACGGAGAGGCCTCTGTGGATACAGCTGGAGCAGAGGCAAAAGTGAACAACACATTTAAAGTGATCATCGAGGAAGAGGGATTTAAACTACGAGGGTTTGCACTTTGAGAGTGTTTAAACAAGAGAGAAATGTAAGAAAATGTTACTGTCTGTCTGAGAAAAGTGTATAAAGTGTGTGGTGAGGGGTTTTACAGCCTTAAAACATGTAAAAAAAAAAAATAAATTAAATAATAAATAATAATAAATAAAAGAAAATAATAATAAAAGAAAATAATAATAATAAAATAAAAAATAATAATACAATAAATGTAAAAATGAAGCTGACTACTTCACGGATTTTGCCTATTGCGGGTTATTTTTAGAACGTAAACGAGGGACCACTGTACTACACTCCAGATGTGTTCATTCATAGTTTTGATGCTTTCAGTGAGAGACTACAATGTAAATAATTATATGAAATAAAGAAGAAACATACATGTAAACGTGTGTCCAAACTTTTTACTGGTAGTGTAAAGTCGTGTCACTTTAACCAGATAAACTCACAGTCCCCTAAAAACGAGGTGATGATCCTACCTGACAGGCTTGTTGTTCACCACATCTGGGTCCCGCGCGCTGACCACACCCACCAGCGCCCCCACTTTGGCATCCTCCTGCACCACCTCCAGCACGGTGCCCTCTGCTGGCTGAAACACGGGCGGCTCGTCGATGTCCGTCACGCTCACTCGCACTATGGTCTGGTCCCTGAAGGAGCCCAGGTCTACGAAGCGGGGGTCCACGTGCTTGTTCACCGCCTCCACCACTACATTGTGTGTGCGCTTGGTCTCGAAGTCCAGCGGCTGAAAAGTAAGGGACGTGACGTTTTATTAAAGACATAGATTCATTAAAAAAGAGTTATATGTGTCAGCTTTTATCAGCCTTTTAACTTTTATTGATAATGAACATCGGATAATTGAGCGGGCACCTTATATTCATAGCGTCCTGTTTAAACAATTTAGTTAAGTGCTCAAGGTTGGATAGTAAAAAAAGTATAACAAAAGTTACTTAAATCTTTCTAACGTAGTTTATTTAAAGTTTTTAAAGCTACTATCTGCCAGCCTATTTGATTTTTATCACCAGTAGATGGCACATGTGAAACCTATTCTCCCCTCACCTGGCTTTTGTTCAGGCTCATCTGTGCTCTCTGCTCTTTTTCTCTCAGCACAGACAGCAGTAACATAGGTAGCCTCTAGTGGTGATATGTGAGAATACAACAGGGGTGGGTCGGCCAATCTGTGTGTCTTGCCCAAGGACAAAACAACAGCATTTATCTGTGGGAGCTGGAGTCACACCCTACAACCTTTGGGTCAGTGGATGTGACCGCTCAACCAGTGATGTCTATGTCGAGAGTGGGATTTGAACCGGCAACCTTCAGATCAGTGGACAAACACTCTACCAGCTAAGCTACTACAGTATCGCTATTATGTTTTTTTCAGTGTTTAGTATTACAGTTTAGTACATACACAGATCATGATTTCGCTTTTTTTCCATTGTTCATTTACAGCTGGTTAATAATCGAAATGGGTCCAATGACTTCCTCTTTAAAACTGCAGAACTGATTGGTCCCACCTCTCTACAGCCACATCGCAGGAGAGCAGTAGATTTAGAGGATAGGTGAAAACAGAGCACTCAAATGCAGCATAATATTGGATTACTCAAACATGCATGAATCAACAACTTAGAGCAAGCTAATGATGAGTAAAAGCTCATCAAATCTACAATTTACCCTCATTAAATGAACAAAAAGCTTTTGTTTATAAAATTCTCATTCAAACAAAGTCCTGGAAGGTCAAATGAATACAAACACGGGAGGAATTCAAATGTGACCCACTGAGGTTGCTGTATTTGTTTTGTGAAATTAAATCTGAAGCGGACAGGACTAGCCAAATCGCTCAACATTATATGACTAAAAAATAGCTAAAACATACATAATAGTCTAATACTCATGATACTAACATTTCAAACTTAATTTCAATACTAAGACTCGATACGCAATACCGATTCTGATACCACAATGATAATTTAAAAAAGGATCTTTCTTGACACCATAGAGTGTGATTTTCAACATTTAGGTCTAATACTTCCTGTTGTTAAGTTCCATTGTGGTCCATGGGCGTATACTAGTCAATGTGGTCATTTCTGTCTTATGAATATGACTTTCTTTGTATCGATACTTGCTCAAATGAATATCTAGCTTTGATACCAGTTTTAGAATTGATTAGTATCTGATTTTCTCTGATTTTCTCTGATTTTCGATACTTTTAACAAGCCTGTACTCTAACAATGTACTCATCCTGACTCTTCCCACAGGCAGATGTACCTTGACTCAACATTTAAAGTGCGAAACAAAGTAATCGTTGTCACTTCTAACTACTATCTTGGACGAAACCTGTAAACTAAACACTAGATCTTGCAAAGGCATACGTAGCTGTTTGGTTGCAGAGTCCCCAAACCATCTAGCTAGTTAACATTCAATAACTGTCAATGCTAATTTGTCCATTAAATGAGTGTTATGATCTGCTTAACTGCATGCCTAGCCACGATGTCTGCAGGCACTAAAATCATCCAAGTAAAGATGGTTAGAAATGATAATATCTTGGAGGATGTTGTTTGTGGCATATGCTAATCTTGTTGCCATCTCTCCTGGTAGAACGAGTGCATTGTGTGACAGGCAGCTGAACCAATGCAACTCTTGAAGACCGATTCTGACAGCAACTGCCAAACACTGGCTGATCCACAAGAACGACTGATCACCAGAACTTCAATGACCTCTACATAATACAAAAATTCTACAAAAAAAATGATTTAATGAGATAAAAAATCCTTCAAACTAGCAGAAACACTTATTGATTTATTGCTGAGAAATGTGGATGTTCTTGACAGGTGCCAGGAAAGTGTGAGTTCTGAAAGTCTTTGGAGATAAAATTCAGGTTGGAGGTTTTATGTCAGGAAAACTTCGGCCAAAACTATAAAAAGTTCCGGTCCTCACCTTCTTGATAGAGACCACGGCTTCCTGTGTCTCTACGTTGGTGGTCACCTTGAAGAGATCTCCGCCCTCTTTGATCAGATAGGTCATGTCCGTGTTTTCACCCATGTCCGCGTCCGTAGCCACCACCTGTCCAACCGGAGTGCCCACAGCCGCGCCCTCCGATACTGTGAACTGGTACATCTCTGTCAATAACACACAAGGAGTTGAAGTTAAAGGAACTGCAAGAAATCTATCTTCTTAAAAAAAAACATTACAATCAAAATTGAATCCTTGTTGCCGGGATCTTCACCTGCAAATAGAGGACACCTACAAGATTTTGTCATTCTCAGTATATGGATAGGCCAGGCCTCATGTGAAAACTCGAAACCTCCAGAATTCACTCACTGAGCTGCAGAGGCTGAACTAGCACTGATTCATGACTGGCTGCAGGAGCTGGGGTTTAGGCAGTGACGATTCAGATCAGAGAGAGTTCTTTTAGGTTTAAACCAACTACATTATTAAAAATAAACCCTGTAAAACCAAAATGTGAGGCTATTGAAAAGAGGAAGCGACTACGATGTTCGTTTTATCAGACACCTGGGACACCTTTCTCCAAAGACCACTGGGTGACAGGAGGCCAGGTCGATCAGGACCACACCTACAGGAAGTAACAACAGCTATGTGATACTTCACCACCAAGACCTGTGACAGTTCTGCAGATGGCTCACGACTTACAGCACAATAAACTACACCTCACTGATACAGTTGGAAAACTAATATGACTATCATAATTGAAGACACGATGAATGTTACCAAAGTAAAAAAAGATGTCTGCATCTAATTACAAAGCATTTTAGGTGTTAGCGTTACTGTAACAGCAAAACTCTGCTCTGATAGTTGTGAAAAGCGCTTATAAACTCATCAGGGTGAATAATTAGAATGTTTTGATGTGTTAGGAAAGTGAGGAATAACTTTCTACCATGGCACATCTTTTAAAATAAAGTAGTTCCTTTTTTGTGCTTTGTAGCACAGTAAAAAAACAAAAAACAGGTACAGCGCATCCTGGAGAACCCACAGGGTCAAATTTGGCCATAGTTAATTGTTGCTACCCAAAATGAACAAACAAGAAAAAATATGTCAACTTTCAATTAAAAAAAATCAAAAAGCCCAGAGTGCCACTTCTGGCCCCTGCATAGAGATACATAGTGGATGAATATTGAACTACAATGAGGCAGAGTGGTAGTGACAAGATGACTGATTGAGCTGGAAAACTACCCAAATTGGTAAAATTGTGGGTTTTTTTGGGTTTAATTTGTTAATCTTTTTAGCAATAGCTTGCAGAATGTTTAGAAGTACGTTTTACATTCTGTTTGGATAAATTAGCGAAATAAAATAGAAAAAGTGGATATTTCAGTGTTCAGTGAACTTATAGCAGTAATTTAATACAATGTTCTTAATTTTCCAAAGAAAAGGGTTCTTGGATTCTCCAGGGTTAAAGTAATTCTACACATTCTTCTGTGTATTTATCTGCAGACAAGTTTTAAGGTTTTTCAAGGGATCTGTGGCATAAAAATGCATTTCTAGATAAAATAGTTTTATGGTCAGCCAGTTCTATTTTTCCACAACAAAAGGCTGTTCAACACAGAAGGTTCTGTGGAATATAAACATGGATTATCGGTACAGCTAGCCAGGTTTTACACAACCACGACAAAACAAGGTCACTTTCTGGGAAAATAATAGGCTGTCTGACCAGGCTAGACTATGTTGCACAATAATGATGAAATAGATAATATAATAATTAGTATAAGCAGAAACAGCAAACTGGTTTAAAGTACGGAGTTTTAATTTAGGACGCACTTTTTTTCAAACTGTGCCTGAAAATTGGCAGTACGGCAACAACACGACATCAACACAAATGAAAATACATGCATGTTTAGAAAATAAAGCAGCACCAACATGCTTTTATTTTCTCTGAAAGCTTTTGTCGTCTTTTTACATTGACTAAGTTCTTCCTAGCTTTATCCTAAAAACTGCATTATTTGCATTTATTCGTGTTTTCCATGATGAGGGTGTGTGCGTGATGTGCAAAATGACAGTTCAAACTCAAAATTTGTGTATTCTTCAGCACCTAATCTTCCCCCACATCTTTTTTTTTTTAACTTTTGCATTTACTGCTAGAGAGTGCCCCCTGGTGGCCTATATAAATTAGCCGCAACGTTGTATAAGCCGCAGGGTTCAAAGTGTGGGAAAAAGTAGCGGCTTATAGTCCGAAATTTACGATCGATTTAAAACAATTTTTTGCAATCCAATAGGAACATGTTAAATGTACTGTATGTCTTGGCCGAGGTTCAATTAATGCCCAAAAGTAAGTGTAAAAGTGTAAAATGAAACACAAAAAGTATCGCCAAATACCCTTAATTTTAAATTCATGTAACTTAATTTTAATCTGTTTGTAGAGGTCCCATAATCATCACTTTCAAATGTATTCGTGACGAGTTTATAATCGCTTTTTCAACTTTCAGAGGCCAGAGTGGAGTTTTGCAGTCACTGTAATTCTAGCAAGAACCAGTCTGCCAACAGCGCACCAGCCTTACTTCCTGGTTTTGTGGAATCCAATTCAATTTTATTTATATAGCACATTTAAAAACAACTTCAGCTTCCCAAAGGGCTTCACATAAAAATCAACAAAGAAGAAATATACAGATACCACTATAAATAGAAAAAGAACAATAAAACATCAAGATATCCTGTCTAGCGAGTGTTAAATGCCAGGGAGAATAAGTGGGCTTTCGGTCTAGACTTAAACTGTGTTAAAGGCTGGACAATAAAAAACACTTTATAATGATAAATGATAAGATGCAGGCAGCGGTTTTATTTCGACTAGTGATGTGACGTTCGTGAAGGAGTCGGCTCTTCTGAACGGTTCCTTAACGTGATCGAATCGTATCTTTTTCTTTCCAATTTCTCTGCGTTTTTACACTGATTAACGCTGAACCAACACAAGAAACAGCACAGAAGCAGAGCGGGCGACACGAGTGACAGATCTGTGCACAAAAACATCAGAAAAACAGTCATGAGTTCACTCGTTGGCTTCCGTCACCTAAATAAATAGTAAAAGATCCAGGTTTTTGAACAGCTCTTTGAAGAGAAAGGATCCAAAATATTCGGATCCCGCTAAGGAGCTGAAAGTCTCATCAGTAATTTCTACCCTAATAGCTGCTTTTACAATATATCTGTACTGGGGACATGCAAAGTTTAATCTGGTACAGCTCCTTTCATTAGAACAGTTCTTATTTGCAGCTTTTTAAATACATTACAGGCAATATAGCTACTCAATATTCAAACTTTTACATTCCTTGAAAAGAGCCATTTATATGTTCTCTTGTTGACGATATATAATCATAAACTTCAACCATGCAAAAAAACAATGTGTACACTAATGGATCTAAAACTGCTGTTCAAATGCATAAATGAAAGAAGATTTTTCATAACTACACTGACAATACAGCTAAGCCTGCCATATGTCTCTTGTATCGTAACTACAGAGAAATTATGGAAACCAATCAAAGTGTAGTGCGCCATCTTGGACTGTATCTTATAGAGTCCCCACTGCAATCTAATCCCACCTAGTTTATCCTACTGACGGAGTAAATATGATTTGGCGAGATGAGAAAAAGGATTTAAACAGAAATACAGAGGTGTGGGGATATCAAATACAATCAGGCAACTGTCAGCCTGCTTCTCCCATCTGTAACAAAAGTAATAGTGTTATGGTTTAAAGACTCCAAGAAAGAGGATGGAATTAAGTGGCAACGCCTCTAAGGAGGAAAAACACGATTTATTTTCAACCAAATTGCTCCGAGGTATCATCATGCAAAATGGCTTTATTGAGATAAAAACAACTTCTGCTGCTTTGGGAGGAATTGCTCTAATGCTAATGCGCAACAAGTCTATTATCATGATAAGAAAGTGTATTTGTTAAGGTAATTGTAGAGCAATGTGTTAGTGCAAGTCATTTATTTAGTTAGGGAATTAGCTTAGTTTTGTAAATTGAGAATATTCATTAAAAATTTGGAGTTTTAGTCCATTTTCAGAGTTTAAAGGCGTAACATCTAAATAATTAAATAACTAATGGGGAGAAAATTGCATATAATTGTTTACAGTAGCAGCACTTTTTGTCATACTCTACCAAGTAAAACTCCACATTGCCTCTTTATGCAGGTGCTGCTCGTACGGTGGCCTGGTTGGGACGAGGGCTTGATGCTAAATCAATGGTATCAGTGATTTCCCAATTGGAATCAGAACCAAATTTGCATCAAAATCAGATATACGCATGCACAAGTGCAAAAATGTTGGTTAATTACTACAGCAAGTAGTAAAAAAAAGGAATAGATCCACACTGCAGTTATGTGGAGCTCCCAATTTTTAAAAATGATTTTAATAGTACCACAATCTGACATTTCTGGGTCAAGCCCTTCTTCAGACATGAAGGATACAGTGTCACACCTGTTTTACACACGCCCAGGCAGTCACCTGACCAATCATGTGACAGAAAAACTAATGAATACAAATGACAGTTTGAAATAAGTTAACTTAATAAGTGTTCAATGGGATCCTATGAAAAATACTGTAAACGGGTGTTCACTAATATTTTTAAAATGGTGTATTAGTTTATATACACAAATAACGACAAAAAAAACCCCAAAACAAAACAGAAGGACACAATACTGGTACCAACCTACACCAATGGAAGTATTATTGGAGAGATAATGTCAAAATTTAAGAGAGAAAAGGGCCTCAGATCAATTACTACAAAAACGCATGCACGGACTACAAAGTAAAACTACATCTAATACACTATCAGTTTCTTTTACTTTTTAAATATATTTATTTCCCTTTAAACATGAGCTAAGTTTTCATACAAACATAACATTTAGTAAGATAAACCTGGGCAAACGGATCTGCAGCTACATAGAAACATCAAGGCTAGCTGACTTTACCTGACAATAATACTTAATATTCTGTAAGAAACAGACATTATAAAACTTTCTTTGCAAACTCCTTTTAACTTGAGTGAATGACAAACTATAACTATCGCCTGTATAGTTCATAACTGGCAGATACCATTTTTAACCATTTCTTGGATGTAAAAAAAATGAATTTACATCCAATTCTAAGTCAAGCTAACAGCTAGCATGACCCAAAGTCTGTACATAATTCAAATGAGAGAATGACACAATCGCAATGGCTATCTTAGCTGTTTATCACTGTATTGTTTTTGGGGTTTTTTTTGCATTAACCCTAACATTGATTTATTAAACTGCTGCTAAAGAAGCTTCTACAAATAATTGTTACTAGGCAAAATGGTGTAACAGAATGTAATCAGATGACTTGATGATGTTAACGTCCTGTTTGGCCCATAATCTGTATAAAGAAGTGGACTAGGGGAGTGGGATGTTGCCGATAGCTTTCAGTTCCAGCCAAATGAAACTCATCAGGCGTCGCAGTTACAGGGGCAAATTTGGAGTGGTGTAAAAAGTTGTTTTCCATGCAGCAGTGGCCGTATATCACTCCACTCTGGGTATTATAGACACTGATGCAATCACATTGTTCGACTTCCTGATACGATTACATTGTTCAATTGTGCTTAAAATGTCTTATCTATAGAATGTTACCTCGCACTGCTCGAGTAATATAAAACATTGGTACAAGCTCACCTTCTTTAGACTCTACCAGATTGTGTGACTCTATGAAACTCTGTCAGACTCTATGAAACTCTGTAAGACCCGACTGTATTGCTGTAACCGACAATAAAGATCTACAGTATTTTCTAGCAGTGCAACACTACTCCAACTGGTGTCTTGATTTACTAATGATAAGGTTAATAACAGGTGCCCAACAGTGGATATGGAATGTATGGAGTATCACCAAGATGCTATGGAGACCAGCGTGGGGGTCTACAAGGATGTGTGGACAAGAAGATAACACCAATGTTCTGATCTTGTGATTAAATCCAGAGCGAGGCTGATGATGATGAAGGTAATGGCCCTTCCCAGCTGCACCACTGCACGGCGCTTAGCAACGTTGTCAATCGAACCTTTTGCTAAAGCTAGCGGGGATGACCTCGGGGTAAGAAGGCGCCTGATTCGTCTGTTATTAATGTTCATATCTTGATTTATGGACAAACTTGCAAAATAAAAATAGCAGGATCATGTAGAGCGGGGTTAATACGGAGAGGGCTGACAATTTTTCAATGTAAAGTAAATTAGAGCAAGAGTCGATGGAGCCGGAAGCGTGCCAGTGATCACTTCCTATTTGTAACGTGGCAGCTAGCAGGTTAGCTACGTCCATTTATATACAGTCTATGGTTGGGCCATGTCGTTTACGTGGGCTGCTCCATCTTGAAAACTAAAAAAAAAAAAACAAACATACATGTATTTGGGTCATAGCTGATCATAATTATTCGAAACAACTATTAATATTTTGTCAAAAGTTTGTCTGCATAGTCCGTAGTAACCATACTCACATATTACTATTCATTTTGTGATTCATGCTTGACTGTAGATTACACATGGCATTGCACCGGATTTTGTGGCCTAGAACAGGCGCCCATATCACCCACACAATAAATGTCATGTTTGAGAGAGCAAGTTGCTATGAGATGCTATTTTAAAACCATTAAACTCAAAAACCCTGTGACAAATCCATAACATTACAATGAGGCCACCATCATCCATATTGATTCTTTGTGGAGCCGTGCCCAAAGAGAACAGATCTTTTGTGCACTGAAACGCGTCACTTAAAAATAAATACTATTGTGCTATTGTTTACCATTTTAGCGATATGTGCCATAAATTTAAAGTTGGGGGGCTTGTTTCCGAAGTTGCTCTATAGTAGATGATGCCATAGTGGTGAAATTAGTGGCCTGCAGGTCGAAAACAAGATTAAGCATCTTTTATCTTGTGGCTCTGGTCGGATGTCCTCCCTCATTATATGTTGTCTACAAGTTTCAACTTGTGCTTTGTTCATTCCTTCTCTGGCTTGCCCTTTGTGTCTCTGAGTTTGACCTCGGGTTATAAGCGGTGCTCATGAGAAATGATTTGCTTCTATGTGTGTTATAAGATAAAATACAATTCAACTGTTGGTAAACTATGAAAGATGCTATTTACTGGTTGATTTTCTGAGTAAATGTCTGTGTAATCCCCCAGGTATGATACGTAGCCAAAGTGTGGTTCAATAGACCAAGCTAACAAACAGAATCTGTAAACAAATAGGTGTGTTAGTTTCAGTGTAGTTAGCTCCTCGCTTCAGGCAGATATAAGGCAGTGTCCATCAGTATCTGACCAGAACTGAAGAAGTGGCTTGGTTGAGCAGTGAAAGGTCTTCACTCTAAAATTTTTCTCCAGTTGCTATGCTATGGATCTTCTGAGTACTGCATAACACAAATACATAAATGGTTAGAGTGCATCGTTCAATTATCATAATTTTTTTAACAAATAGTACTTCAGAGAAGTGGAGAGGCCAACCCCTCTCAAGGAGTTGGGCACCAGAGCCCAGGCTGTGAGTGGATATGAGGCTGACTATATCTAGCTGGTATCTCTCAGCCTCCTGCACGAGTTCAGGCTCCTTCCCCCCAGTGAGTAGATGTTCTACGTCGCCACAACCAGATGCTGTGTCCTTCTTGTCCTGAACTGCTGCCCAGTCCTCTTTGCACCCAACCTCTATGAACCTCTATGAACCTCTCTGCTGTGATGAGCCCACAGGAGGGCGGACCCACGTCAACCTTTCTTGCTTTTGCTTTATAAGCACCAGACAATCCCACAACTGTTATTGATTGTCTTATGTTTATGTTGTGTTATTATTACTACATCCTGTAAATATATTGATTACTAGTTTTACTTCTACTCGAGAAACAACAGTACCATCACTTTTCTATACAATTGTGTACTAACACAATGATGGAGTTGTATTTTAAAAAGCTGCTTAATAAAAATGTCATTCAAAAACACATATGGGTCAATTTGTTTAAATGTACAATACAACTGTATTTTGTGTATTAGAGAAAAGAGTACATATACTAAAATTGAGGCAGTAATGATTAAAAAAATCTTAGTTACACAGTTAAACATTGAAATGTTTTAAGTACTATTTTTTGGTTGAAAAAAGATAAAAAATATTGATTACAAACTACATACACCTTTAGGGTATGTACTACTTAAGGATAGATAGTATGTTAACTCAAAACTGCATTTTCTACTCAACTTTTTATGTAATCAGTTACGACATTTGTTTGAGAAGTCCTAACTTGTGGGGTTTACAGTGTATACTAACCACCTCAGACAGTATTTGAGTGTGTCAGGCTTTTACCTCCCTTATTTTCTTCTCTGCATCTTTCCACCACCATCTATTTTGTTCATTTTTTCCCCGACTGTCCATTTGTCCCCTATACTTTTCTATACAAGTCTGATGGTACACAGACAGATAGAAACTCACTCTGAGGAAAGCGCGGAGGGTTGTCATTAACGTCAGTGATCACTATGGTCACCGTGGTGGAGCCAGAGAGCCCGCCCAGTTGTCCTGCCATGTCTGTTGCCTTGACGACCAGCTCGTAGCGATCTTGAGTTTCACGGTCCAAATCTGCCACAGCCGTCATGATGATTCCTAAAGATGGATGAGGAGAAGAGATGGAGAGAGGACACATTACTGGTTAGTGGGCTTGAGCGGTTTGGGAAAAAGTATCTAATTGCTATTTTCTGGCCTTGCAAAGAAGATGTAATTTGTACTTTTGTCTACTTTAATTTTTAACACCAGTGGATCATTATGTGGTATTTTGGACATTTTAAATTGCAAAATTGATTGAAAACAACTTAATGCTGCAGATCACACTAGCGAGCAGTGGATTTTTTTTTCATTTGTACCAAAATGGCTACAGGAGTCTGTTGAATCATGCATGCATCACCGATTAAGACAATAAAATTAGAAAATGAAGTAAGTACAGAGCAGTGAACATGTACTGGTGGTAGTGAAAACAGGGGTAGATCCATAGACTGTATAAAGTAGTGGACTAAAGGAGAGTGACGTCACCCTTAATGTTTGGTTAAATGAAGCTCATCGAGGCTAGCAGTTATAGGGGCGAGTTCGGAGCAGAGTTCAATACTTGAAATTCCAACCGCGAGTATCATAGCAACCAAAGAGTCAACCCGGAGCCAGGATGTTCAAGGTGACACTCGTTTCTGTG
Source organism: Periophthalmus modestus (assembly GCA_019594935.1). NCBI lineage: Eukaryota > Metazoa > Chordata > Actinopteri > Gobiiformes > Gobiidae > Periophthalmus > Periophthalmus modestus. The sequence goes on along the minus strand of JAIEZT010000013.1, from coordinate 28,687,705 downwards.
TAGACTCCGCACACCTGACTGGGCAACAGGTGTGTCAGAGGAGAAGTACTTGGTCTGAAAAGTTAAGAAAACTCCTGCACATTGTCTTACTCTTGATTTACTTTTATTCTTACGTTTCGGTCCCTCTGACCCGCAAAACTGTGCATAATTCACTTTACATAAGCCGTATGTGAGTTAAAACGCATGGATGACAGTGTGTGGGAGTTTTCAGTGTGTGTTTTTTTGTTTTTTTTTACTTCTCAGACCATGTTCAAGGTAACACCCCGTCCCACTGGTGCAGCATGGAGCGAGCAACACTGTCAGTCAAACCTGTCGCGAAGGCTAGCGGGAGCAACCTTGGGGAAAGAAGGCACCTGTTATGGATACAATAGCGACATAAAAATACCAGCATCATGTATAGCGGGTTAATATGAACATTTTAAGACCAAAATTATGAGCCTGGCAGCAGCACTTATAAAGAAAGGGGTGGCAGTTTTTCATTGTAAAGTGAACTGGAGCCAGAGTCGATGGAGACGGAAGCGCGCCCATGATCACTTCCTATTTAGAGCATTTATATATACGGTTTAAGGCAGAGGTGTCCAAACTATGGCCCCGGGGCAAAATGCGGCCCTCGGACCAATTTTTATTGGCCCTCAGGCCTTCAGTTGAACCGGACCAATTGATCATAATCAGCACATTTTACGTCAAATTTGAGTAATTCTACCAATATAACCTAAATAACATCACATTACATTGTCATACAGACCTAATATTAATGTTTTAAGCCTTATTTAAAGTATGAAGTCAAAACTATGTTAAATGCACCATCTGAATTATCCACTGTATTGACCCTGCGTGTCAAATATTTTTCAAGATATGGCCCTCGGTGAAAAGAGTTTGTGCACCCCTGGTCTTTAGGTAGATTGCAGCCATGACATATTGAATACAGGACAGTAAAGATTACTCAAACAAACATGAATCACTCTAAAAACAACTTCGAGAGAGTGAATGAGAAGGGAAAATATTTATAGCATGGTTAAAAGTTCTAAAAAGTCAATTTTGCACAATATGTCTCCTTTAATAATAGGATCCTGTTCAAATTTCACATTTTAAACATGTCCAGAAGAACTGACAAAAAGACTGAAATATGAACTGACAAACTAATACAAGAGTCACATTTCAGAACAGGTATGTACAGATCTAAACTACAGGCTCAGCAGTTTTTAAGTAGATATTTTCTTGTTTGTGAAGGAAATACAGTAATTGCACACAAAAAAAATTAAAATACTCTGAGATTTGCTAACTGTGGCCATTCGAGTTGCAATTTTGATTCGATCTCTATTTATCTCGCAGCCCTACTGGTTAGCACTTACGGAATATAATATCTCCCCGTATCTCCCTACACTGTTCGAATATCAGCTTAGGTTAAGTACTACATCACGAGGTCCACGCTTCCTATTTCACCTCGGCAAGCTGAATGGGAAAGATTGTGTCGCGAGCTAGCCTCTACGCACACGCAGTTTTATGGCTTGGCTGTATTAAAATGAATAATATATAGCAGGGGAATGAAGGCATGCCTCAACCGCCCCCAAACAGCATATAACACCTTTTCGATGGAGGCTGCACAGCAATCTGATCAGTGGGTTTGAGGAAAGCGAGTTAGAGGCACAGATATTCTGGAAGACAGGGAGTATTTGAAGCTTGTAGTGTTCAAGCAAATAAGTTCTGCAGATTTCATTTCAGCTGGTAACTAAGGCAGTCATGACACTTTATTCAACTTCTGTCAAGAACTTGTATTTGAAATATTATTAGGCTATCAATTCTCAATTCACTACACATCTGGTGGCATAAAACACACAACAAGAAGTAAAAAACAAAATTGGATTTTCGCGACAAACATGCTATTTGTATCTTTACTCCATGCACAGAAAGAAACAGTTTTCAAAATAAAAATGTATTCAATTCAAGGCAATGGGACCAAGCTGTCCAAAGATCAGTTCATACATGTAAAAAGTGGGTGATATGCCAAAAAAAATATATCAGAATTTTCTAAAGTTTTCAAGAGTTAACTAGAGCAATATGCTTCTGAGAGTTTACATTCACTTTAATGGGTTAAACTCATATTATGTCACTCACTCAGGATGTGACAGAGAGCGTTTGAGCGTAGCATTAAAACCGCCACCCAACTTTTCTCTTGTCTAAAAATGTGAAAAACACAAATAGTTCCTGTCAAATGGTTTGCAGTGTCCGAACTTATTCCTCACTGTCTTAAAGCGATCCTAGAATCCTAATTATTTACAGTGATGAGTTCATGAGGGCCTTTCACCACTCTCAGAGACCAGTACGGAGGTTCGACGTCACGGTAACGCTAGCATGTTAACTAACTAGCTCATAGACAATAAAAAATGTTTTATAATTATGCAGACAGCACATGGTTGTCTAATTTTCTCCTACATCTGCTTTTACAATATATCTGTGCTGGGACCATAGACTGTATAACGGGAGTGCGACGTCATATGAACATTTAAAGACCAAAATGACGAGGCTCACAGCAGCGGTTACAGAGATAAGGGCAATGATTTTTCAATAGAAAGTGAATTGCAACCAGAGCTTGAAGGAACCACTTTGTAGCAATGATTACTTTGTAATTGGCGGCTAGCGCGTTAGCTATGTCCATTTATATATAGAGTCTATGACTGGAACAAAACCCATTTTACTTCACTACATGGAAAAAAATGAGAATTCAGCACGATTGAACTGCAAAGTACTTTATCATTTTTATAACAATATCGCCCAGCCCAAGTCAGACATATTTTTGGCAACTGTATCTGACCTTACACTGGCAAACCTTACATCAGCAGTCAGTGAAGGATGAGAAGATCAAACAAAAGACTAAAAATCATTCTGACAAACTAATATTTTGACAACACTGTCCAGTATGTTAGCATAAATTTTGTTCGGCCTAGCACCAAAAAACATCATTATATGTCTCAATGTCTTCGCACTTGAAATATCACCACTACTTTGCCCACGTGGGATTTTCCACCTCACACACTCACTAACAGCGCACTTCTCCGGACGTACCGTCACTCCGCCTGAGGTCTGCATTGTGTTGGGTACACAGCTCAATGACTTCAGTCACATTTTAGCTCACGGCTACGTTGTATGAGTTACCAAAATACTGTAGCATGTAGCAGCGTGTCAAAGAGAAGGGCGACAAATGACATGTCCTTTTTCATGGCGCCGGTGCCAGAAGGAAACATGCAAATAAGACCTGTCAGAAATAGTCCAATCCAAGGCTTGAAAGGACCCACGCTTATTCCAGCAAGAAGTGTGTTTGTTTATATAGAGCATGATGTCCAACCAGTCATAAAGGTTTTATCAAAAAATGTGTAGTTTTGTTTTGTTTTTGCGTCCTGCTTTTGTATATTGATGAGATATTTATAAAATTGTCACAGATTAGCATGAGTTAGGTAGGTTTGTGGGCTGAGCATTGAACAGAATCTTACAGCTAGCCGTAATGAGGGTTTGAATAGGGACCAGGAGAGATCACTAGATTACTCAAACATGCATGAATGGCATTTAAAACCTCCAGCATGTTTTTGATGAGGGACCAATGTTATAACACGGTAGAATTAGGCCTGTCACAATCACACATTTTGAAGCATGATATATAACTACAGACATATACTGCAATAAACGATATATTGTAGCACTGAAACAGTAACAATAATGCAAGATAATCCTAGTAAACCAGTTTTAAATAGACAGTATCATTACTTTTACAAATAAATTGTACATGTCTTCCTATAAGCTGGATAGTTGATATGACATAGAATACTCCAAAAAGTCAACCACGCATAGGGCAAAATGGAATTGCGAACCATGTTTTTTGCTCAAATAAACCATAAAAAAAAAAAAAAAAAAAGCATAAAAAAAATGCATAAAAAATATACATAAACTAAAAAACATAAAATATAAAATACAATATATGAATAATATTTTAGGGGAGTGATTACTGTTGTTTTAGAGATAAAGGGAAAAAAAATACCATATTGTCTGCGAGAGAAAAAATTATTTGAAAAGACTGCAAAAAGATTAGTTGAAAATAAAAAAAGAACCAAAATTGCGTGAAAGAATAGAAAGCTGACCAAGACCACTTCTGGCATATTGAGACAAGAAAACAAACAAACAAATAAAAAAAAAGATATTCATTTTTAATATCAAGTCAATATTATCCACAATCAGTCAGGAAAAGCATGTGTTTGGAAACTTTTTTTTTTTTTTTTTGAGGAAAAATCTGGACTGTTTTTGTGATAGATTTGAGTGATTAAGTCTGTACTGCATGCAATTAATACTGAAAACCATCATCAAAAATTGAGATTGATAAAAATGAAAAATCGGGAAAAGTATCAATTTTTTTTTTTTGCCATATCACCCAGCACTTGTAAAAAAAAATATGTTGTTTGGTTTATATCATTCTCCAACATTATAGCTCAAAAAGAAACTCTATCATAATAATGCCTATTTATTAAAAAACTAAAAAAGTTAAGGGTTTAATTATAACACTATCAGGTCCCAAAGTAAGTGCTTTTTACAATTAGCTGAAAACAAAAACAAATTGTTGATATTCCATTATTTTCCTCGGCGCAAATTGTGGTTTTTATTCCTCTGGACAATGAAAAAATTCCCCACACTGTGAACCAGCAGATGCCCCCACAGTGCTACCGGAGCCCACATGGATCAAATTGAGTTTATTTTGTGCATGTTTTTAAGACCTTAGGCAACTTTTGGTCATGAATGTTTTGTACTTGTGATTTGTTCTGCTGTGCGTTGCGTGGGAAATTAATTGCTTTTATATAATCTCGGACAAAGCAAATTGACTTGTATGTCAGCCAATAAACTATCCTTTCAGAGCGTGAGGGTAACGTGGTGGCTCAGAGCGAGAACATGATAAGAAGGAGGTGTTTCGTAAAGAATATAATGGCATTCGCGTTAATATTATAATCTCTTTTATACCAATTATAATCTCTCTTATTAAAAAAGTAATCTCTTTTAGAAGAAATAATCTCACTTTTAATGGATATTCTAGATTTTTGACTAGATTTCGCTCAAATTAATAACAATGGGTTGGTTTAGTGATTTTAAAAAAACATTTAAGATGCGTATCAGTTTCTAGGGGAACACTTTGCCAAATGCTTGTCTCCATGGAGATACTACTGCTTTGCCATAAATGTTCCAAACTGCGTCATTTTCTGAGCGAACACTTAACCACATGATTGTTTCCGAGGAGATATTATTGCCGTGTCTGAAATGTTCCAAAGTATATCATTTTCTGAAGGAACGCTTTGCCACAGGCTTGTCTCCATGGAGATATTATTGCTGTGCCTGAAATGTTCCAAAGTATGTCATTTTCTGAGGGAACACTTTAGTGATATTATTACTTTGCTTGAAATGTTCCAAAGTATGTTATTTTCTGGGGGAACACGTTGCCATCTGCGTGTCTCCATAGAGCTGTTATTGCTTTGCCTGAAATGTTCCGCAGTATGGCATTAAATTATTGATATGCCATTTTTTATTCAATTGCAGGTGTTTTTTATTGGTTTTAAATATCCTGAAATCATGTATTCTCACTAAGTAACTTCACCTGGAGGTACAACATCCTTGTCCCTGTGGAGATAGACATGTTTGATGCCATAGTGTGGGACATTACAGGGAAAACAATAGTGTTTCCATAGTGACGAGAAGGTGACGGACCCTCCACCAATAAAAACAGTTACATAGGGCTCCACACCACAGCTGCCATGGGGTTAAAAGACAGATATGACAAAAATATGTACTGTCTAGGACTACATAATCTACTAACTAGCAGTGGTGGAAGGTAACAAAATACAAGTAGTAAAGTACTGTACTTAAGTAGAATTTTTAGGCATCTGTAATTTACTTAAGTACATTTTACAGTGGATACTTAACTTTTTTTTTCATAACATTTGAGAGAAGGTCCCTGTACTGTCACTGCACTACACTTTTGAACTGGATTGAAAAGTTAAAAGTACTTTTCATATGATTTGAAGGGTTAGTTTTACCATATTTGTCATAACATCCTGACTAAAATACACAAAATTCATAAGATAAATTAAGAAATTGATTTGTATTGCTACTGTTGATCAAAATATGTGTAATTTTAATCAATATCACTACATTTAACAATGTGAAATACTTTAACTTTTTACTCTTAAAGGACACTTTTACTTAAATACTTCTACTTACGGAGATTTTTTCACGTGAGTCTTTTTACTTTTTGAGTAACTTTTTTTTTTTACCTCTGTACATTTACTTAAGTAACACAAGTGAGTACTTCATCCACTACTACTAACTTGCTCACCAAACTCATACTCATGCTAGTAGTACATCTTAAATTACCATATTATATATAATATTTGTGTGGACTAGTAGGCTTAGGATCATAATGCATTTACTAATAATAATGAGCCAAGTGGGTCTTGTATATGTAATTATAAATTGTGATGCTGACCTGCCCATGGACTGCAGATGGAAAGTAGCTAAATCTGGTACAAGTCGTCTTTTCTTTTGTAAAATTAATGAATGTGTACATGGTCCCTAAATAAAGAATAATCCAAACAAAACTAAATGTCTTGTCCAAGGACGCAATAGCAGTATACATTAAAATGATCACTCTACCGCCTGTATTATTATAATTTGTCATGGTGTTCATTATCCTTGAGTTATTTCATTATCCTAACTCGGTTTTATTTTGTAATTCCTATGACTCTGTGTGTGTTTGAGTTTTACTTTCTGTATTGATCTCTTGCCTAATGTATCTCACCTGTGTCTCATTCCTCTGTGTGTGCATGTATGCCCTGTGTTGGTCCATTACCTACTATATGTATATAAATGGACATTGCTAACCTGCTAGCCATCACGTTCAAACTAGGAAGTGATCGTGGGCATCAACTCTGACTCCAATTCACTTTACAAAAAACTGTCACCCCCTCTCTTTGTAACAGTTGCTGTCAGGTTCATCATTTTGGCTGTAAAAATGTTTGTATTAACCCGCTCTACATGATGCTGGTGTTTTCATTCCGCTGTTGTGTCTGTAATCAATATATGAACATTAATACCAGACAAATCAGGCGCCTTCTGCCCCGAGGTCACTCCCACTAGCATTAGCAACAGGTTTGTTTGACAGCATTGCTAAGCACCCATCCCCTGCCAAACCAGCGATGTGGGCGGGTTCGCAATTCCAAATAAGGATCTCGGCTCCAAATTCGCCCCTATAACTGCAGCCTCGATGAGCTTCATTTGACTTGAGGCAAATGTGGGTGAAGTCACATTCACTTAGTCCACTTCTTTATACAGTCTATGGCAGGGGTGTCCAAACTATGGTCCGGGAGCCAAATGTGGCCCCCAGACCAGTTTTTATTGGCCCTCAGGCCTCCTGCTGAACCGGCCCAATTGATCATAAGCAGTACTTATAACAGCAAATTAAACTATTTCTACCACTATATCCTCAAACATCACATTACATTGTGATACAGACCTAAAATGAATTTGTTTCAAGCCTTATTAATACACAGCGGCTCTGTCAAAGCTGTGTTTAAAGCACTGCACTGTACACCGGTCTGTGGCCCTCCGCTTCGAATATGTTTTGAGATTTGGCCCTCGATAAAAAAAAAGTTTGTGCACCTCTGGTCTATGGTCTATTGTCAGTGTCATGTCCTGTAAGTTTCCATTTTGGATTTTTGTGTTTAGTTTTAGTTTTTGTTAAAGTCTATTTAAAAAAAAAAAGTTTCGTTCAAGTTTTGTTCTGCATTTTTGCGTCCTCTTTCTGCTTAAAACATTACATTAATTTACCATGTATATTGCATTTAGACACATCTCTAAAACTAAAAGGGGAACAATTGCTACTAACCAATCGTATTTGAATCTGCAGTAGTCCTAACAAATATCCGTTACCAAGAACCCACGGATGGTGATACACTCCCGTACACTGAGCGTTTATGTGTGCGTAATATTAATGAACCCTGGTCCGCAGCTGTTCTGTCTCCTCCTCGCTCTGACCTCCCTGACATACACCTATTAGGCCGTTCTGTCCGCCTACCCAAGATGGAGGGAAGGAGGGGGGACGACGCTACAGTGTGGGTTAGCCCGACAGCCACGGGAATGACCCATCCAGTCTCCAGGCAAGTCCCACCAAAGCACAGCCATTTATCATCCAGGCACCGCGCCGACCAAATCAAAGCGGCCAGACCGAAAAAAAGAATGATTAGAACTTTTGTGCGGCTCCCTCGAGGGGCATTTAAAGGCAACAGCGGCGCTAAGCTAGTACTCAAAGACGCCAGGTCAGGTGTAATAGTGACTAGCTGCGGCGTGTTCCATATCTATAGGGACGTTTTTACATATGGTGCAGGTTTAGTTTGTTTAAAGGGCCCATATTACGTGTGTTCTTCTCTCAAACTGAAAAAGCTCTGTTCCACCTTGTGATGTCATGCGGTAATGCAGGAAGGGCTCCACTGTGTTTTTAAACGCAATACACGTTCGTTAGAATCATTTGGATAATTTCAGCCCTGGAATTGCCATCGCCAATCTCTGCTGAACTAAAGGTAAAAGGTAAGTGTGAAAACTACCCCTGCATGACGTCACAAAATGGAAAAGAGCATTTTGAGCTTTGGAGATGTAGACAGAGTAATAATAAAAGATTACTCAAACACGTCTGAATGAAAGAAAGCATAACTTCAAGTGTGTTTTTGAGGAGGTAACGACATTATAACAAGGCTTAAAGCTCACAAGAGTCCATGTTGCGTAATATAAGACCTTTAAATGCATAAATCTAAATGTACTGTGGTCATTTTCACATATAGGTTATTGCAAATTTGAGAAAAAAAACCCAAAACACATTGATATATTTTGCAAACATATATAATATTGTGATCATATGGGGACATTTATATATGCTATACAGTTGTGTACCTTATATCACTCAACTCAATTTCGATACTCAGGAAAATAATTGATACTTAATACCAATTCTGATACCATGTTTTATTTACACAACAGAATGTGATTTTTAACATTAATAAATCGTAGTACTTTCTTTTATACTACCATGTGGCCTTATAGCTGTGTCCAGATTCCATAGTGGTCCATGAGCGTAAACTAGTCCATGTGTCTTATACTTGTTCTGATAAAGCTCAAGATCATTCTAAACCTATTTAGGAAAGGTTCATTCCCGTCCTGTGAATGTGACGTTTAGTATTGATACTTGTTCAAATGTATCTAGTTTCGATACTAGCTTTAGTATCAATTAGTATCTGATTTTTGATACTTTTGACAACCCTAGATCACATTATACTACTATTGTATTTCTAGGAATGAACCAATATGGAATTTTTAGACCAATACCCACATTTTTAGAAAAACTTAATAATAAACCTAATATATTCTCTATATTGTTTGCTTATTTTGTGAACAAAGGCGTATTGCTGTAAAATCACCTCTTTAGAATTCATGATATAATCTTTTTTTTTTTTTTTTTTTTTTAATTAAAATTAAAAAAAAGTGGATCATACAAACCTAATAATTAATTAATTTTAATGAATGGCTAAAATGTGTCTAAAACAACTTGCCAGGCTATAGGTTCGGATACATGCAAATGAAAAATCTCTGAAGATACAAACCTCAAAAAAGGCATTGTAGAATTACTTGGGTGAATCAAAATACATCTCTAGGTAAACTAATGACGGGGTAAAAACATTATTAAATCTAAAAACATCAAGTCTGCATATTTAGTTTCCTTGAAATTTGAACATTTTGTACCCTTTGGCTATTCTTAAAGAAAGAAAATTAGATGGGTTTTGAAGAGATTTCCAAGTAAGTAAATATAAATTGGATTGCTAGAATTACTGTTGTTTCCTGCATATATCCAGAACACATACAGGGATATATGTTCAAATCTTGCACCTACAATGTTGTTTAAAATGTTGTTAACGTAATTTTCTTACAGTTTCTCGCTAATCAGCTTGCCGCTGATAATTGGATCGCATTGGAACACAGTTACACATTGTCTGCTGCGTAGTGTGACATTTGAAATATTAATATTAGAGTTGTCCGGTTTTAATTATAGGCTGCTTTAAATTAAAACACAAGTTATTTTTAATGTTGACAGCATCAACTGACTCATATGAAGTCACAGCGCCTCAATTAATATAATATCCCAAAGTTTCCAGGAACTTTCTCCAACTTCCGAAGTCCAGACACTAAAGAAATAAACAAGCGTATGTGGTGGTCTGTAGTCTGGAGATACTTATTATCAACCCAGTAGTGCATCCAACTGAGAGGCAAAGCACTGGATCCGCTAATGCGTTGCCAGACTGTTCTCCCTCAACACATAACAAATATAATGTCTACTTATGCCTCTATTATTAGTGGGGGGCTTTGTGGTATCGCTACTCAAACTAGCCAAGTGATTAGGTCTACAGTTTTGGCCAGTAAGAGACTCAAGAGCTCAAAAAAGCAATATTGGCCATTTGGATTGTAGTTTTCAAAGCTGAACCTACTTCATGTCTGATTATGGCAGTATTCATCCATTTTATTTAAGACAAAATAATACAAATCATGTGTTTTGCTAAATTTACTTTTTTACTTGTTTCATTAATCCATAAATTCAAAGTTGTCTTCTCTGAAAACACAAAAATCTGGGGAAAATCTTGTTTGCATTGTCCCTGGATTGTTGCGTCACAGGTAAAACATTGAACTTCTCTGCCAATGTTAAGTCCATAAACCATCATCGGATCCAACTGAGAGGCAAAGCACTGGATCAGCTAATGCATTCCCAGACATTTCTCCCTCAACACATAACAAATATAATGTCGACTTACGGCTATAAAATTAGTGGCGGACTTTGTGGTATCGCTACACAAACCAGCGATGTGAGTAGGACTACAGTTTTATCCAGTAAGAGACTCAAGTGTTCAAAAAGGAAAAAAACTGAAATACTTTTTTACTTGTTTCATGAATCCATAAATTCAAAGTCGTCTTCTCTGAACACTCAAAAATCCTCTGCTTGCATTTCCCTGGATTGTTGCGTCACAGGTAAAACTTCAAACATGTCATGCTTTTTTTTAAAGTCCATAAACCATCACTGAACTCATTCCACAGTCAAATTGTGTTTACAGCAAATGCGCGGCTCATTAGCATAGCATTCATGTGGCCTAAGGGCTTCAATTGTTTATGTTTTGATTGTTCATTCCTGACCGCAGAAGGGCACCGGCACCTAAATGCATCATTGGAAAGATTATTTTAAGTTAGAAAAGGAGAAATACTAATCCCAAGGTTTGAACTGAAAAGGGGATTGAAGCCACAAGAATGTAATTTTCCAATGGCGATGCTGTGGCTTTTTCTATTAAAGTTATCTGTCATACATTTAATTAACTAGTGGTGTTATTTATTGTGAAAATAACTTGAGACCTGGAAAACAGTGAGCATAAATGTAGGTTGGTCTGATAGCGTCACCTATTCTCCCTGGAGATAGACACGTGTCATGCCATAGCAGCTTTTACATCAATGTGACAAGTGAAACTCTCTGGTTAGGATTAAGGAAATTAGACAGAGTTTTACATATGTGCATTTTTGTGCTTGTGTCAACTCCCAAGCCAATGCACCATATGTGGATTTGGAGGGCTTGCAGTGACTGAAACTTTCGCAAAGCTACCAGCCTCTGGCCAAATCATTTCTTGTTTCTGGCCACAGTTTTTGATTGGACTGGGAATTTGGGTCTCAAAGAATAAAAGTGGTTATAGCAGAGACAAAAGTCAGAGAACTAAATCTGTGCTGAAAAATGTGTGTGCTTACCTGTGTGTTTCTCCACAGTGAAAAATCTCTCTCCATCCAGGACGCTGTAGACCACACGGGCGCTGCTACCGTACGTGGGGTCATCTGCGTCTATGGCCGTCACTTTCATTATAGATGTGCCTGGACAAAAGACAAATGAATAAAACATAAAGAAGAGGTTAAGGAGGGCAAGATGTGTTGTTTAACTGACATCCAAAATAGAAATATAGTATCTTCATGCTATGCCGTGCTAAGTACAATTTGTCGTTGGCCCACAGAAACAAAGAGAATGTGTCAGCAGTCACCTCTCTCTACAACCTTCAAATCAGGCTAGAGGTAATAATGGACTCAGACTTGAACTTTAACGGCCCCATCAAATCAATAACATCTGCAGCTTTTTACCATCTAAAAAACACTGCAAAAATCAAAGGTATACTGCCCAAACCAGACTTAGAGAGACTTATTAAGCCTCTCCAAACGAGCCTTAACACAGCTGCAGTACATCCAGAACACTGCTGCTCGGGTCCTGACTAGAACCAGGAAGTACTTCACACATAAGTCCTGTGCTCAGGTCTGTGCTCTGGCTCCTGTGGCTCAGAGAATAGACTTTAAAGCAGCTCTGCTTGTGTACAAGTCTCTCCATGGCCCAGCACCAAAGTACATCTCTGACATGTTAGTGCCATATGAACCATCTCACATTCTGAGGACTTCAGGGACCGGCCTCCTGCTGGTGCCAGAGTCAGGACTAAACATGAGGAATCAGTGTTTCAGTTTATGCAGCTAAAACCTGGAACAGTCCTGAAGACGTGAGACAGGCCTCTACTTTGACAATGTTTAAATCCAGGCTCAAAACAATTCAGTTTGGCTGTGCAGATGACTGAAAGGTTTTTGTTCTATTCTTCTCTTTTAATGTTAATTTTATGATGATTATGTGTCATTATTTATGCTTTGATTTGTTGTATTGTGTCTTTCTTATTCTGTATAGCATTCTGAATTACTTTGTGTATGAATTGTGCTGTACAAATAAACTTGCCTTGCCATGTTTTATGATTTACGTGATCATGATTTGTTGTGTACGTCTCTATTGTTCCCCAAAACCAGTACAGACCTGGTCTCATCTATAAACACATCACATCACCGTCTGCCTCATCTGTGAAAACCAGATGTATAAAGTTAAGAGTTTTTAGACTGGAATGCTGATTTCCATGTCAAGGTCTCTTTTTATAGATCACAAACTTAACATGGAAAGTCACACACATTTTGGTGCGTAGGCTACACATGCTTTATAAATGAGACCCCTGAAGGAGCGCAAAAAATGATCACAAAACGTACCCAAATAGGTTGCGTAACTGCAACAGATTCTTTAAATAACTATGAAACAGCATTGCGTGAAGGAATATGTAAGCATCAGTATTGCAGTTACTTTAATTAAACTATTTTAATGCAATTATTTTCACGACAGACATTCAGCCAACCAGCAGAAGAAATAGAGCTGTCAAAAAAGCTTAGAAACATAAATACTAGCAGCAGCAAAAAAATAAAATATAAGTCTGACTTTTTGTAAATGATCTCATTGCATCCATGAATTGGCCCAACACTAAACTTATAGATCCTGAAACTGATACAGGCAGGGCAAGGCTTGTTTATATGTAGAGCACAATTTGTTCACAGTGCTTTACAGATTAAGAAAGACAAATCAAAATATTAATAGTCATGATAAAATTAACATGACTAGAGAAGAGTGCAGAATAAAAAACTTTCATATCAATAACATCAGCAGCTTTTTACTATCTAAAAAAAAAAAGCAAAATGGCTCAAACTGGTTGTGTCTATTTGTGCATAGGACTGAAAGGTTTTTATTCTGCACTCTTCTGCTTTAATGTTAATTTTATGACGATTATTTATGTTCTGATTTGTGTGATTTGAATGTCTTTTTTATTCCGTAAAGCACTTTGAATCACGTTGTGTACAAATTGTGCTAGACAAATAAACTTGCCTTGCCTTTCAGTCGTATGCACAGCTAAACAGAATCCTTTGGAGCCATGGAGAGACTCGTACAGAAGCAGAGCTGTTTTAAAGTCTATTCTCTGAGCCACATGAGCCAGAGCAGAGACTTGAGCACAGGACGCATGGATTACATACTACACACAGGACTGCAGTACACAATTAAAGTTCATCGCTAATCATAATCTTTGAGACTCAGTTGTCTAGACGTAAGATACAAACAATGTCATCCCCTGTTCCCTGAAAGCTCTGGGTAAGACACTCGGAGAGACACAGACACTTGTGTAGACTTGTTCACTCAGATGAGAGATAACATGTAGTCTTTTTTGGTGCTTTAAAACTCTTCTAAAAACTCCCAAATTCCCATGAACAATTACCAGCACTTTGGCAGAAAACTTCAATTCTGAGCACTAGTCATTATTCCCATCCTCGTTTATCATATTATTTGTCAACAGTTTGCTAACACAAGCCTTTGGCAGAGACTACACAGACGCTGCTCCCATTTTAGCACACGCTTTAGTTACATCTCAGCCCGGAGCTCTGAACATTTTAAGATGCTTTTTAAAGATCCTTTTTAGGCTAAAGGCATCTCCATATGTGCCGTCGGCAGGTGAACTCGATCCATAAATACTCACAAAGGGAGAGGAGTATACACACACTACCTGGGAACTTTTAACACAACAGAAAGTATTTCCAAGTAATAACAAAAAAAAAGAAGTGTAGGTCTTGCTGAAACCTGCAGAACGTCTAAAAAAAGGTTAGTTTCATTAAAATGGCCATTTCCTTAAGCCAGGCTTGAGAGGAAGTCACGTTTTGTTCCAGTTTTAATCCCAAACCGACTTTCTAATCCTAACTCTGATTCAAATAACCCTTAAACCATTTTAGCAGGTCTCAAACTATAACCAAAAAATACTGCTCTCAAATGTAGTGAAGCAAAACCGTATCCGCCATTCAATTTATCGTATTTTCCAGACTATAAATCGCACTTTTTTTCATAGTTTGGCCGGGGGTGCGACTTATACTCAGGTGCGACTTCTATGTGAAATTATTAAAATATATAATTTCACATCTTCGGTATTGTCTGTATTAGTATTGTATCTACTACTCCTGTACCGCTGACATTTTAAAATTTCAACAATACGGTAATTTAAAAGATATCTGAGAAAGACAGAACAAAAATGCTGCGTCTGAGTCACACCAGACACGTCTTCAGTTCTGTCTATGCTTCATGTAGCTGAATAAATATAAATTAGTTAAGTTAGCGTGCTGTCCTGCTATTCAGCCTGTTATTCTCTATTTTATTGCTATTATTATAACTTGCCTTTAAAGATAAAATGTCTTGGTCTCGGATTTTGTAAGAAAAAATTCCCCCAAAAAATGCAACTTATAGTCCAGTGCGACTTATATATGTTTTTTTCTTCTTTATTATGCATTTTTGGCTGATGCGGCTTATATTCCGCTTCTATAGTCCAGAAAATACAGTACTTATATAAAGAACAGATACCAAAAAGTGTACACTACTTTTACTTTTGTACTTTGTAACTTCCCAGCAGATTGGTGAATTCCGAGTTGAGTTCTACACATTTTTCAATCAGGAAAGACTTTTAAACTTGTTGTTAAATCCAGTTGAGAAAAAGCAGATGTCTTTCTCATGCACAAAGCCAGTACCTCTCTGAAAAAAAAAAAAAAAAGTCTGTATTTCCACTAAAATCGTTTTAAATATACATGTTGATGCCGCTTGTTTGATTTGTTCGGGTGCTTCATTTCTGGCTTGCGCCCGAACCACAAAGCTGCCCTGTGACTGGTCTGAACCACAGGTGGCCCGGCCCAGTCGCAACAACTGGAGCTGGACTATATGGATTCTCGTGAAATCATAAATATCACAAGAATTCATCTTCCTGGACAGATAAGGTCACTGTAGAGCAGGACTAAAACAGCTCTAAGCCACCACAGACTAATCTTACCTACTTTCTCAATCCCTTCTTTCAATAAAACCTTCTTGACCACCGACTACCAGCAGACCAGCTCCAGCCCTCACACCCCACTGTGAGAATCCCGGCTCTTCTACAGTAATGGCTGCCCTCCTCAGGTGCTATAGGTCTTCAAGGACAAGGAGCCAGTTTTTTTGTGCGTGTCCCCTTGGCTCTGCGCCGGGTAATTACTGACAGCTGGTGTTGTCCGCCAAAGGTCACGGCTGTAGCCTTCCTCAGAGCCCTGTCATGCCACTGTCTAGCCTCATAATGGCCGTATGCTAATGATGCTAATTAGCAAGAGTTGTGTTTGTTTCCTGTCATCTGCCGCACTGCTCTGGGGGGGCTGGACTTAGGGGGGAGGAGAGGACTGTAGATTATCATTAAAGTCACCCGGCCATTAAATCCGACAGCTCACATCACTACCCTGCTGCGGTCACCTACGGAGCACGTTGCTAACGACAGGGTTCGTGCGGTGAGCTAACGGCTAACGGCTAATCAGGCTATTTATGACGGTACAGCCTACGAGGTAAGTGGGTATTTGTGGAGTGGAGCGAAAGGAGGGCTCAGATGCTGGGAATGTGTTGGAACTGACAAAGTTTCTACTTCTTACGTCTATTGGTCTATCGGCTCCATTGTTTTGAATCAATTGTGCTCGCAATTTAAATCAATTTACATGACTATGGATAGGCTATTTTAAATTAGCAACGTTTGTTAAAAAAATAATAATAATAATTGCCAGTTAAACAGAAAACAGGGTCTAAATTATACTTCAGAACATTCTCCATGGAATTTTACACATTTACATGACATTTCCATGGAAAAAAATCAAGTAAGGGTTAGGTTTGTGGAGCTGTAAATCTGCTCACTGTAAGGAGATATGTTTTGTTTTTTGGTGGAAAAAACAAAACAAATCATGCATATATCACAGACCAGGGGTGCCCAAACTATGGCCCGTGGGCCAAATGTGGCCCTCAGACCAGTTTTTATTGGCCCTCAGGCTTCTTGTTGAACCGGCCCAATTGATCATAAGCTGTACTTTTAACAGCAAATTAAACTATTTCTACCACTATATCCTCAAACATCACATTGCAGTGTGACACAGACCTAAAATGAATGTGTTTCAAGCCTTATTAATACACAGCTGTGTATAAAGCACCGCACTGTATTGATCACCGGTCTGTGGCCCTCCGCTTCGAATATGTTTTGAGATGTGGCCCTCGATTAAAAAAAGTTTGGGCACCTGTGTCATAGAGTGTATAACAAAGTGAACTAAGGGAGTGTGACGTCACCCGTAGCATTCAGCTCCGGTCAAATGAAACTTATTGAGGCTAGCAGTTATAGGAGTGGATTTAGCGCGGAGTTTCATATTTGGAATTCCAACCACGAGTATCATAGCAAATAAAAAGTGAATCCATAGCAAGGTTGATGAAGGTAACGGCCCTTATCGGCTGCACCCCTGGTTCAGAATTGGAGCGGGCACTTAGCGATGCTGTCAATCAAACCTGTTGCTAACGCTAGCGGGAGCGACCTCGGGGAAAGAAAGCGCCCGTTTCGTTTGTTATTAATGTTCATATCTTGATTTACAGACACAATAGCGGAATAAAAAATACGAGGACAATGCAGGAGCAGGTTAATAAAAACATTTTAAGACCAAAATGACAAAGTTCACTGCAGTGATTACAGAGAGAGGGACGACAGTTTTTTAGTGTTAAGTGATTTAGAGCCAGAGCCGATGAAGCCGGACACGCGCCCATTATCATTTTGTATTTGGAACTCAGCGGCTAGGAAGTTAACTACGTCCATTTGGTTAAAAAGTTACACAGTAGGGCTTTACAAAAGAGCTTATGTAGTAGTCACGCACATTTTCTATAATATAAAAAAAGCACTTTTGCATCTAATAAACCATCTAAACACCCTGATAGAGAGATCATTTCAACTTCCACTTAATTCAAACCACTGCACATCAAAAAGATCGAGCTAAGCATCTACTTTGCATTTACACCATCTCTATGAAGCAAATAGTTCCATAAACGACCATACTGCCCCCTCTACCTCTTCAAGCATGTGCCAACTCCCTTATCTCTCACCATATTAAAACCACAAAACTATATTTTCATTACTGGGGGGAGTGGCGCTAATTCGCCCTATACCTGGTCCCACAGCTCTCCCGTCATTCGTTTTGGTCTTTGGGATTATGGCCTTATCTTAATTCTCCCCAGGTAACAATCAGTTTGACAGCGAGCTTTTTCGGGCTATGGGCAGTCAGTCACGTCCAGAAGAACTATATAAATGCAAATGCTACGTTATTGTGTTTATATTAAAAGAGGAATGGGACGTGTTTGGCACTTGGGTTGTTATTAAAGCACTGGCGCCTTATATAGTGATTACAATGCGTGCTGTCATAGCGCCCCACTTGACGCACTTCAAGGAACACAGTTAAAGATTTACATGTTAATGGTGCTATTACTGCAATTTACAAATAATTAGCCAAGATTACGCTAATAACATGCAAACAGCGTGAGGTGATTATTAATGAACAGTTACTTCTGCTTTGGAAGAGTGAGAAGTGCACTGCGTTCACAAGATGTTTTTTTGTGTTTCTGTAATTATAGGCGCTGTACCTGATGTTCACCGTCTTACAAATGTGAAAAATAGTTCAAAGGGTTTGTAGTGGTCCAAAGTTATTCCTAGCTTACCTTAAACATTGCAAAAGAAAAATTCAATTCCGTCAACTGGACTGAAGTTTCAGAGTGAAGACGTCCGCCACTTCTGCAGTTAGAAGTTAGAAGTAATTGTAATTGTTCCAGTGAGCCTCATCGTTTTGGTCTTAAAATGTTCGTATTAACCCGCTCTACATGATCCTGGTGTTTTTTTTATTTTTTATTTTGATATTATGCCTGTGATTCAAGATATTAACATTAATAACAGACAAATCAGGTGCCTTCCTTCCCCGAGGTCGCTAGCAGGAGGGTGGAGGGTGACGTCACACTCGTTTAGTCCACTTCTTTATACTGTCTATGGTCTTCACTCTAAAACTTTTCACACGATTCACAATTTTCTTTTGCTAGAGTCATACAGTACCCTGGACAACTGACGTTTCCCGAGGGCCACACCCGATGGCACAATTTGGGTTTATTAATATCCGGCCTGCCAAATGTGACCAAATCATATTAAAATAAGTAAGAGTAAACCTTGTTCAAAGTTTTTCTGCTGTTTTTATTCAACTGAAATTTAAAAAATGAATTATTAATTTAATTAATGCATTTGGAAAACAATTTGTACAGTGAGCCTTGCATATTCATGCTTTGCTACATGTTACAGGACAAATCTGTGATGTAATATATACACATATATATCCTGGCCCGGCCCCTCTGTCAAATTTTAGAACCCATTGTGGCCTGTCTGTCAAAAGGTTTCCCCCACCTCTGCATATATACATTCCGAACATCCTAAGTAGTTGGCGTGATGAGTTTATAAGCACTTTCACAACTCTCAATTGCGTAGTATTGCTGTGACAGTAAAGCTAATAACAACTACCAGAGTAACACGCACTTCCTGATTCTCGTACAACAAAACTCTTTATAATTAGATGACACAGTATGCAGCAGATCTATTTTAACCTCAAAAGCTGTTCACACAATACAACAGAGCTTGTATACTTACATTGTTTTGTCTATTCTGGATGAGAATGGGTCAGAGGTTAGAACATTCGTCCACCAGCCTAAAGGTTGGCAGTTCGAAACCCTGTTGTGTCATTGATGAATATGGTTTTGTGAGGCGTATGATCGGTGATGGTCAGAGTAACCAATGATGCAAATTGGCAATACCATTGTGATTAGTTTGCAAATTAGAATACTACTACTACCGCTGCCACTGCTACTGCTACCACTACTACTACTCCCACTACTACTACCATTACCGCTACTACTACCACTAATACTACTAATGCGATTACTGTACTACCACTACTACCACCACTACTACCACTATTACTACTACCATTTCTACTACCTCTACTACTACTGCTACCTGCTACTTCTACTACTTCTACTACTTCTACTACTGCTACTACCACTACTATTATTGCTACTACCACTCCTACTACTGCTACTGCTACGACTTAGCCTTTGCACGGAGTTTGACAAATTGATTTGAATGCAATGTGAATTTTTACTCTGGATGTGATATTTGGGTAATTTCCATGCTAATTGTGTCACTGTGGATTTAACAAAATTTCATTAACTAGACAGCTACTCAACAACGCTGAAAATTTCAAAACATTTGCATAAAAAACTGCATATTACAACAAACAAGCAAACATACTGCCATTGTGGAATTATTATTATTTTATTTTCCAGTCCTATTTTTTATTTTAATTTTTTTCCATTTTTAAACTTAGGGCACGTTGCCAAGGGTCACACTCACTATCAGCTTGAAAGTCATTACCCACGTGTCTTTTAGGCTCAAACTAATTTACACAGCCCGCAAATATTTACAAAGTGGCTTTTCAACCTCAAAGTTAATTATGAAAAAAAAAAAAAAATCTTTATCATTGTCATTTACATATTATGCAAATTTTGGCACAATAGATTTCGAGGGGGATAATAGCTGCACAACGCTCCAATCAGTTTAGTTGTTGGCAAATTACTTTGTTTACCTAATTATAAATCATGATGGATGAAATAAGCTAATAAATATGTCACCGAGGGCTTTGCTAACGCGACGCAGGCATCGAGGAGGCTGTTTAGCGCAGTCGGGTGTCTAAGCACGGATGACTAGGCAGGGCGATACCACAATAACGATGGGGTTTTCTTATTTAAAACAGACTTACTATGCGATGCGAAATCGACTTTTTTTTTTTTTTTTTTTTTTTTTTTAGAGCTTTTCACCATGTTATATTAGTTCAATTCCCATTTACCCTGGAGAAGTTGTATTTGGAGCGATTCGTGCATGTTTGAGTAATCGTTATTCTCCTGCATTCAAGACCTCATTACGCCGATCTACCCCCCTTTTTCCGCTCCAACGGTACATGGCCTCTGCTTTACTTACTTCTTTCCTCAGTTTTTCTTTTCTTATTATTGATATTTGTGTGATTCATCGTTTCAATCGTTTTAGATCAGTATTACAATTCAGAATATAATGATATACTGTATAAGGATCCAGGGGTGTCATGGATTCAGTGACCAAATGAAGTACAAGTAGTAAAAGTACTGTTTTTCAGTAGAATTTGTAGGTATTTGTACTTTATTTATGTACATTTTACATAAAATTGGATACTTTTTACTTTTACTTCACTCCATTTGAGAGCAGGTATCTGTACTTTCTCCTCCACTACATTTTTTGAACTGGACTGAAAAGTAAGACGTACCTTTTCATATGATTTGAGGGCTTATTTGTACCATGTTCGAGATAACGTCCTGATTAAAAATTTCTGAGTTCAAACTTCGCTTTGCGCAAACAAAAATAAAAACACAAAATCAATAGAAAAGTTGAGAAACTGATTCATGTTGTTACTGTCGACCAAAATCTGTATTGTTTTAAATCAATATTACATTTAACACTTTGACAAAATTCAAACACTTGCGTGAAATACTTTAACTTTTTACTGTTAAAGTCCATTTTTAAACAAGTACTTAAATACTTTTACTTAAGTAGATTCTTTCATTGTGATAGTTTTAGTTTTTTACTTAAGTACACAAAACTGAGTATTTCCTTCACCACAGCATAGATTAGCATGCAAAAGCACCAATAGTGTATATGACAGGTTTCATGTTTTTCTGTGTGTGGTAAAATATGTATCGTAGGTTTAAAAGTGAAGAGAAGAAAAGTACAAAAATACAGGAAGTACAGGAGCCTATGGCATTATCACCAAAAATTCCATCCAAAGTGCCAGTTTCACAAAATAGAGGTACTGTAATTCCATTATTATTATTATTAAATTGTATATTCTTTCTTCTTATTATTATTATTATCATCATTATTACTACATTTATTTATTTATTGTATGTGTTTTTTATTTTTAGTTTTTTGGTCTAATCATAACTATTGTATCAGTTTGACCAGCTCTGGCCCTTATTAACTTACAGCAGTGATGTCAAAGGCCGGGGACGTGATTGGACCTTGAACGATCCAATGTGTTATTGTGAATTCCGTTTGGCTGCGTTTCTATTATTCTAAAGGGAAAAGGGACTCCGCTTATGAAGGCTAAATGGAGTGTGAGAACAAGCAGCTAATACACTTAAGTCAATGGAAGAGCAGCAGGGAAGTGGGTGATTTAGTCCTCCTTTTTCAATTCTGTTCAATGGGGAGTCTGGAGCACTCCTTGGGACGGTTAAGTGGTTGGGAATAGTGCCAATAGGAAAGTGTTTTTTGAAATTTAAAAAGTCAGAAATTGGTGCTTTAAATTCCTGACTTTCCTTTTATGCGTTTGCGTTGTTATGCGTGTGAAAAAAAAAATAAAAAAAATTGACTTCTCTTGGATTTAAATTTCAAATAAAAAAAAAAGCGATGTGAAACTTGGTGATGAGTTTAAGTTTAATGCCGTACTGTGGAACATTCCAGGCTAAAGCAATACCATGTTCCAAATCCATGTGACTTTTTTCTGAATAGAGGGCCCTCCACTTGCTTGTCTCCATGGAGATGTTATTGCTTTAAACCAGTGTAGTAATTATTCAGTTACAGGTGTTTTCTTCTTTTCGACAAATCCTTTACAAAACATACACATCGGGTTGCCTCTCCATAGATCTGACCTGTAGATTGCCATTTACAATTACAATCCAGGCAAAGCAATAGCATCTCATCTCTGTGAAGACAAGCAGAACGCAAAAAGTACACAGGTAACCTTTAAAGTGGAAACTGAATTCTCACAGTCAGTTTATTTGATGGCATCAAAGGAAAAATGAAAGGATGGATATGTAAAAATAAAGGTAGTTGTGTGAAAAGGGCAAAAGTACATGCTGAAACTCCTTTAATATATTTTTATGGCTAAAAAAAAGAAAAAAAAAAAAGTCTAGGCGAGCTATAATGGTCTATGCAGGGGTGGGCAAACTAACGGCCGGGGGCCACACACGGCCCGTTGGGCTTATTATCCGGCCCTCCAAACGTGGTCAAATTACTTTAAAATATGGAAGGGTAAACCTTGTAAATTTACATTTCCCAAAAGATGGCGCACTTCAACTGCATCAACCCTGTTCGTGTGTATTACTCTTATTCTCTTATCAGCCCTTCTGCAAAAATGAGCTTATCAAAGAAAACAAAAGTGGATAGTGAGCGTTGTGTGTTAATATGGAGTGGAACACAGTACCAAGTCCAATCAAAGTACCAAGGCAAGATTTTTGCTGGGATTCAAATTAGCAAAAGCTAGCAAGCCTTTCTCTGAAGGCGAGTTTTTAAATGAATGCATTGGAAAACAATTTGTACAATGAGCCTTGCATATTCATGTTTTGCTACATGTTACAGGCCAAATCTCTAATGTAATACAGTACATACAGAGACATACATATCCTGGCCCGGCCTCTCTGTTCAATTTTAGAACCATATTTTGGCCCGTGTGTCAAAAAGTTTCCCACCCCTGGTCTGTAATGTGCTCAGTACCGAAAGCTTATAAATTGACACCAAAAACATTAATACCAGATGACATGACTGCATCAGCAAGCTGACACGGGATAGAGCACTTTTAGCTGTTTGCTTCCCAAAAACTTGGATACGCTGAGGACACACAATCGCAATTTAATAACCTGGGTAACGACCTTTTATGCGCTCACATACACCTGTTTTTTAATGTTTTATATGGACTCATATACTTATTTGTTCTGTTTTTTTTTTTTTCACATGTATTTTAAAAAACAGGCACCCATGAAAAAGACGGTGCAACTGCTCTTATTGGTTTCCCTGTATAAATAAAGATACAGAAGTAGGAAAGAAGTGTGAATTATGTGAGAATATCTGCAGTTATGGGCGGTGTTAGGTGTTTTTGTCCCACTTTGAACAAACACAAATCACAACACAGCCTGCGTTGGAAGTGCACAGCTGTTTTTGGACCGGAGTACGTTTAAGAAGTCACGACGCATTTGACTGAGACTATAGTCGTTTGATTTATGCATCGCTCGGCCTTAATGGCGTCAACACTGTCTATCAGAATGGCTCCCACCCCACTGGAGCACCTTGGGTGTAAGGCGGGGAGGGGGACGGCACAATTACTGTGAAGAAAACCCGGGAACTGCCTGCACACATATGAGACGCTAGACTGACAGCTATTTAAGAGGCCGCCTCGTAAAAGAGATTTTGTGGCCCATCGTAGCCGGAGATATGCGCCGGCCGGTGAGGACCAGAGGACGAGGGGGGTAAGTGCCACGTCTTTCCCGATTCGAGTCAACTGATCTGGGGGAGAGCGAGTGCGGCGCGTCCCCACCCCCCCCTCCCCTTCTCCACACATTATGGATCATTTAGTTGGGTCGTAAAAAGCTGAGGTGTTCTCACATGAAAAGTTATTCGTGTCGCTGCTTTTCCCCAACGTGATTCATTCCGGGCGAGTTCATATCCATGGTCCGTGAGGAAGAGGGGGAGAGAAGAGAAAGGAGAGGAAGAGAGAGGTAGAGATGGGGAGAATACGAGAAAAAAGGGGGTGGGGTTGAAGGAGCTCACCGGAGAGATATAGAGGATGGGAGGAAAGAAGATAAGAGTGGGAGAGTGAAGAAGGGAGGAAGAGGAGCAGAAGGGCAAGAGAGAACCGTAAGGAACAGTAAAGAAAGAAAGAAAAGTGAGGAAAAGATACGTAGGAAAAGAGGGTGAGAGGGGAAAAAAGAAGAGAAAAAAAAAAAGTGGGAAAGGGGGCAAAAAAAGAAATGTGGAAGAGAAGTTTGGGAGAAAAGAAAAGGGACAGTAGAAGAAAAACAAAAAGAGGTAGAAAAAAACACGCAAGAGAAAGAGAAGGACGAGAGATTGGATTGAGAGAGAGAGAGACATACCAGGAGAGAAAAGAGGCTGAGAGGAAAGAGGATGGAGTGGGAGAGAGACGAAGGGAGAAAGAGGAGAGGGCAAAAGAGAGCGGTAAAGAAAGAAAGAAAGAAAGAAGAAAAGAAAGAAAGAAAGGGAAAGAAGGGAAAAGAAAAGGGGTTGAAGACATAAATGAGATATAGAGAGGGAGAAAGGAGGAGAGGAAGAGAGGCAAAGAAGGAGGGAGAGGCAAATAGAAAGAAAGTTGGGTAGAGATGTGTAAATAGAGAGAATTAGAGAGGCAAAAAATAGAGGGAGAGAGAGGAAGAAAGGAGGAGAGAAGGACAAGACAAAGAGAGAGAGTATAGGGAGGGAGAGAAAATGTGGGAGAGGCAATGAAGAGAAGATGGAAAGATTGAGTCAGTGGGGGCAGATAAAGATGAAGAAGGAAGGAAAGAAAGAAAGAAGGTGAAGGACAGAGAGAGAGAGCGAAAGAGAGAGAGGGGGGGGAAAATAGAGAGGCAGAAAACAGAGGGGAGAGGCAGATAAAAGACCAAAGAAAGTCAGTGGGAGAACGTAATAGAGAGGGGCTAAGAGGAGAGAAAGGCAATGGAGGAGAGAAGGAGAGGAAATGTGGGAGAGGCAAAGAGAGAAGACGAAAAGATTAAGACAGGGGGGACAGATAAAGATGAAGAAGGAAGGAAAGAAAGAAGGCTGAGGATAAAATGAGAGGAGAGAGAGAGAGAGAGGAGGAGGGGAAGAGAGACAAACGGAGAGATTGGGCGAGAGATGGAAGACGAGAAGGAGAAAGACGGAAAAGGAGAAAAGAAGATGGGAGAAGAGAGGAAGCGAGGAGAGTACAGTAAAAAAAGCATGGAAAAAAAGGGGTACAGTTTAAAAGGAGAGGAATCTCAGTGCAGTAAAAGCAGTGTCCTGCTCACACTGATCCTTCGAGGTCCTGCTGTTTTCCACCTCGTCCGTCCGGGGCTGTAAATCTGCACTTTGTTAGCTCCTCTGGCTTTAATAGATCGCCTTATTATTGTTTTGTATGGGAATAAAAGTCACACAGGGTGGTGTGTTAAATATCTGGGGAAATCTACAGCGAGAATGAGCAGACGCTGTCAACAAACACTTTTTTTTTTTTTTGACAGATAAGTTAAGGGGCCTGTAACCATTGTTTTTCCCTATGTATTTGAGCAACATTTGTCTTGCCCCAGTAGAGATGTGGTGTATAAAGCAGCTCTTGAGATCAAAATAAGTCCGCTTGTCCTGTCCGGGAATCAGGAAGTGAGCTGTTGAGCATGCTAGATGTTGTTAGCTATACCATGACAGGAAAAACTCTACTGAAAGGTATCAAAAATGTATATTTGAGTAGGGCAGATAAGGCAAACATAGATTAACACTTCCGTAATCTGATCGAAGTGTTTATAAGGTTTACAGTCCAGGCGCGAGCAAATAGAGCTCCAAAGTTTAGCTTCTTTGACCGAGAAGACGTCACACAGAAGGGAACTCTATTTCTTTATTTACAAATTACAGAGTGTTCGGGAGCCAGTCCAGTTCTTAAACTAATTGCATATTGAAAGTTAGCCCTGGAGAACCCAAGAATCCTTTTCTTCTTTGGAAAATTATGAACATTGCATTAAATTACTGCTATTCACTGAATACTGAAATATCCACGTCTTCAATTATAACCCTTTATTCCCTAATTTAGATCAGGGGCCAAATTTGACCCATTGGGCTCGTTAATTTAGCCAAAACCCCCCCCCCCAAAAAAAAACGACCCCAACAAACCTACTTCTAGACATTCTGCAAGCTATTACTAAAAAGATTAACAAAAAAAGAACAACAACACAATTTTATCAACCGCTGGTTTGCTGAGAAGATGATTTTGTTTTGGGTAGTTTTGTCCAGCTCAGCAATAACCAATAATCGTAATAATATACGACTAATACTACTATAACTGCTATTACTATACCTGCTACTATTACACTTACGACTACTGCTATGACTAACCGTAACAACTAACTACTGCTACTAAACTACCTAAACTTGCTACTACTACTATATACTAATACTAATACATAACCCTTACATAGTACTTTCCTGGCCACTCCAAGACGCTTCAGACAATTCAAGATAGGCAAAACACAAATGAAAGGAAACATTTAAAAAAGATGTAGATATTTGAAGGTAGTTTATGCTGGGCTCTGCAGCTTCAAAGTTAATTTCCTGAATGTCTTCACCTTCATTTCACACTTAACAACAAATGATTCCCTAGCATACTAATTATTCACTCTGGTAACTTTAGAAATGCTTTTCAAAACCAGAGTCGAGTTTTCGATCAATTAGTAATGCTAACAACACCTAGCAAGTAACTATTTCTCTGGGTTCGTGGAGGATAAAAAAAACTTTGGAATTAGATGCAGGACAGCAGCACCCGGCATTAGCATTTACCCCTAAGAGCGCGGTACAACAACTGTACTGGAGCAAATAAAATGTTTCTTTATTCCAGGAAACATACAATATACAGTGCAATCCTTAAAGGTCATAATTACACAAAATGACTCTTAACTGACTCTGAGCTTTAATCCAATGTCATTAATGCCGTTTTGAAATTTCGAAATGATTCTAGTGAGGTGTATGGAGTTTAACAAACACAGTGGAGCAAATGAATATCCCAGAGTATAATGTGAAATAATAGACTACACAATCAGTGCCTATTGTAAGCTGTGGGGAAGCATATACCTATATCTGGGACCGAGCTGACAAAAAAAGTCAAAAACTAAATGGTTGTTCTTGCAATCGCCGGTGCCATTAACCAGGTGACCACAGCTGCTAAACTTCAATTCCAATCAGGCACTGTGGTAAGCATAAACATCATGTGGTGGTCATTGGTCATATCATATACACGGAGTGGATAGGGAGCAGTATGATGCAAGGGCCTTGTAATTTCTGCTTGTTCTTCACATGTCCATTTAACCCAGGAGACGGACAAGTGGATTTCTATGTAGCCTTGTGTATCGTATAGGGTTGGTGGTACAGGGCCTTCATTTTTTATGGTGTGTCCACTGATTGGAGTGGTACTACTAGTTTTGAGCATTGAAGGTGTGTCTGGACCACGTGGGACCTGGGACCGGCTTAATAAAATCTAATCGTACCGAATTATTTCTCATATGTCTCTCATTCATGCTATCGAATCATTGTAACTAAGTTATAGTAAACAAAACATAATTCTGGTTTGTGGATTGTCAGTTTCTTTGGCATTATTTCATTATCTGCACCTTACATGGTTTTAACTTCTCTTGATTTAATGTACTGGGATTTGCTAGTGCTTAGTTGCTGATGCGAGAGGGTGCAGGAAAACAACTGTGCACTGGAGATATGGCAGTATGTCACAAGGTCAAGTCAGCATCTGGGAGAAACTTTATTTTCTGTTAATAAACTATTTTTTGACGGTCGTTTCAAGAAATGTCATGCGAGCCACTGCTGCTGGTCCTCCAAGGACTGGCATGGAGGGACTGTCCTGTGCCCCCGGCGGTTGCAGGACTGCGTCAACGCTTTTGGGTGTGTATTTGCTCGTGGCCTGTGTCAATCCCAAAAAGGCCTGAAACCGTCCTGTATTTTAAACGCTTCTGAAAGGGGGTGCACTCCGTTCAAACTGTTCCGAGCCAAGGCGGCACAAGC
Organism: Periophthalmus modestus; assembly: GCA_019594935.1. Classification (NCBI taxonomy): domain Eukaryota; kingdom Metazoa; phylum Chordata; class Actinopteri; order Gobiiformes; family Gobiidae; genus Periophthalmus; species Periophthalmus modestus. The sequence goes on along the minus strand of JAIEZT010000013.1, from coordinate 28,659,281 downwards.
AAAACTTGTGACAGTGGAAACGAAGGGAGTGGGGGAGTATGGATGGGGACGATATATGATAATCTCGTTATCGCCCAAACGGGTCCGCGATAAATCGTTCTGTGGGCATTTTTTCAAAAATCGCGCTAACGATTTATAATCGTCTTACGGCACCAGACTGTCTCAGTTTGGTTTTCCATTAAAACATTTAGATGCTAGTTTTGGTGTTTGCCTCACAAGGGGGGGCTCTGTCACAGCTATGACACTAGTCTGGCCTGTTCTGGTTCAGAGTCTGGTGGCGAGAAAAAGTTGAGGGTCCGAGGGCAAAAACACACAGCAACTTGCAACGCGCATTACGAGAACAAACATCATGCAGTGTTTGACAAATATTGAGCCAAAAATTTCATCGTAAGTGACATGAACATTGAATGTAGATTGTGTCGTGTGTAGTAGCTAAACAGCATTTACAGACACACACACGATATTATATTTACCTACAATCATGTTCAGTTTAACTTGTCACCAAAAAAATCCATCAGTGTTCCTCGATTGCGAAACTTCCTTTGTTTTGGTCCGTGTCATCAGGTTTAGAAGCAATCCGAAGATAACACGTGTGTTATGCGCTGAGATAACAAAGGCCCGTGTACCCAATTCATTTCACTATGCCCCGTTCGATGTACTGTTCGAAGTTGCAGGGTTGAAGTACGTGCGCCCGACTTAAATGCGCCTCTTAGGGGCACTTTGGGAATTTTTGGTGAATTGAGCACGGGCCACAAGTCGGTCTGTCTGAAGGTGATATGCCGCTGAAAATACACGCCAAAAGAATGCAAACAAAAAGTGACGGAGCATGATTTCATGTTTGTGAAATACTTTTCGCCGTAGTAGATTGGACATGGAGGATATAACGTATTTTGTGGCCATGATTTCTTCATGGGATTATATTCTCTGGACCTGTACGGGAACGAATGCAGACTAACTTTGTGGAATATGTTGATGTTTGACAGAATCAGAGCCCTCAAAGGTGGAGTGAAGTCCAAATCAGCATTTTTTGGCTTTTCTGTAAAAAAAAAAACGGTCTTTCCTGTAAGCGCTGTGGGTGATTCCAGAGTGAAAATGCGTTGGCAATACGAAAAGAGAAGCGTGGTAGCTT
>JAIEZT010000013.1:28609615-28658052 GCA_019594935.1 Periophthalmus modestus | reverse complement strand
TAATGTTCTACTTATGCCTCTATTATTAAGTGGTGGGGCTTTGTGGTAATCGCTACTCAAAACGAGCCATGATTAGGGCTACAGGTTTGGCCACAGTAAGAGACTCAAGAGCTCAAAAAAGCCAAGATTGGCATTTGGATGGTAGTTTTTCAAAGCTTAACACCTACTTCATGTCCGATTATGGGCAGTATGCATACCTTTTATTTAGAGACAAAATATAACAAATCATGGTTTGCAAATTTACTTTTTTACTTGTTTCATTAAATCCATAATTCAAAGTTGTCTTCTCTGAAAACACAAAAATCTGGGGAAAATCCTGTTTGCATTGTCCTGGATTGTTTGCGTCACAGGTAAAACCCTTGAACTTCTCTGCTGCGATTTTAAGTCCATAAACCATCACACCTCCGGATCCAACTTGAGAGGGTCAAAGCGCTGGATCATCAGCTCTAATTCATTCCCAGACATTTCTCTCCCTCAAGACATAACAAATATAATGTCGACTTACGGCTATAAAATTAGTGGCGGACTTTGTGGTATCGCGCGACACAACCAGCGATGTGAGTAGGACTACAGTTTTATCCCGTAAGAGACTCAAGTGTTCAAAAAGGAAAAACTGAAATACTTTTTTACTTGTTTAATGAATCCATAAATTCAAAGTCATCTTCTCTGAACACTCAAAAATCCTCTGCTTGCATTTCCCTGGATTGTTTGCGTCACAGGTAAAACTTCAAACATGCCTTACGCTTTTTTTTAAGTCCATAAACCGTCACTGAACTCATTCCACAGTCAAATGTGTTTTACAGCAAACGCGCGGCTCATTAGCATAGCATTCATACGGCCTAAGGGCTTCAATTGTTTATGTTTTGATTGTTCATTCCTGACCGCAGAAGGGCACCGGCACCTAAATGCATCATTGGAAAGATTATTTTAAGTTAGAAAAGGAGAAATACTAATCCCAAGGTTTGAACTGAAAAGGGAATTGAAGCCACAAGAATGTAATTTTTCCCAGTGGCTTTTTCTATTAAAGTTATCTGTCATACATTTAATTAACTAGTGGTGTTATTATTGTGAAAATAACTTGAGACCTGGAAAACAGTGAGCATAATGTAGGTTGGTCTGATAGCGTCACCTATTCTCCCTGGAGATAGACACGTGTCATGCCATAGCAGCTTTTACATCAATGTGACAAGTGAAACTCTCTCTGGTTAGGATTAAGGAAATTAGACAGAGTTTTACATATGTGCATTTTTGTGCTTGTGTCAACTCCCAAGCCAATGCACCATATGTGGATTTGGAGGGCTTGCAGTGACTGAAACTTTTCGCAAAGCTACCAGCCTCTGGCCAAATCATTTCTTGTTTCTGGCCACAGTTTTTGATTGGACTGGGAATTTGGGTCTCAGAGAATAAAAGTGGTTATAGCAGAGACAAAAAGTCAGAGAACTAAATCTGTGCTGAAAAATGTGTGTGCTTACCTGTGTGTTCTCCACAGTGAAAAACCTCTCTCCATCCAGGACGCTGTAGACCACACGGGCGCTGCTACCGTACGTGGGGTCATCTGCGTCTATGGCCGTCACTTTCATTATAGATGTGCCTGGACAAAAGACAAATGAATAAAACATAAAGAAGAGGTTAAGGAGGGCAAGATGTGTTGTTTAACTGACACCGAAAATAGAAATATCCTATCTTCATGCTATGCCGTGCTAAGTACAATTTGTCTTTGGCCCACAGAAACAAAGAGAATGTGTCAGCAGTCACCTCTCTCTAAAACCTTCAAATCAGGCTAGAGGTAATAATGGACTCAGACTTGAACTTTAACGGCCCCATCAAATCAATAACATCTGCAGCTTTTTACCATCTAAAAAACACTGCAAAAATCAAAGGTATACTGTCAAAACCAGACTTAGAGAGACTTATTCATGCATTTGTCTCCAGTAGGTTAGACTACTGTAATGGACGGCTCACTGGCCTCTCCAAACGAGCATTAAGACAGCTGCAGTACATCCAGAACACTGCTGCTCGGGTCCTGACTAGAACCAGGAAGTACTTCACACATAAGTCCTGTGCTCAGGTCTCTGCACTGGCTCCTGTGGCTCAGAGAATAGACTTTAAAGCAGCTCTGCTTGTGAACAAGTCTCTCCATGGCCCAGCACCAAAGAACATCTCTGACATGTTAGTGCCATATGAACCATCTCACACTCTGAGGACTTCAGGGACCGGCCTCCTGCTGGTGCCCAGAGTCAGGACTAAACATGAGGAATCAGTGTTTGTTTCATGCAGCTAAAACCTGGAACAGTCCTGAAGATGTGAGACGGGCCTCTACTTTGACAATGTTTAAATCCAGGCTCAAAACTATTCAGTTTGGCTGGTTTTTATTCTATTCTTCTCTTTTAATGTTAATTTTATGATGATTATGTGTCATTATTTATGCTTTGATTTGTTTTATTGTGTGTTTCTTATTCTGTATAGCATTCTGAATTACTTTGTGTATGAATTGTGCTGTACAAATAAACTTGCCTTGCCATTTTTTATGATTTACATGATCATGATTTGTTGTGTACGTCTCTATTGTTCCCCAAAACCAGTACAGACCTGGTCTCATCTATAAACACATCACATCACCGTCTGCCTCATCTGTGAAAAACCAGATGTATAAAGTTAAGAGTTTTTAGACTGGAATGCTGATTTCCATGTCAAGGTCTCTTTTTATAGATCACAAACTTAACATAGAGAGTCACACACATTTTGGTGCGTAGGCTACACATGCTTTATAAATGAGACCCCTGAAGGAGCGCAAAAAATGATCACAAAACGTACCCAAATAGGTTGCGTAACTGCAACAGATTCTTTAAATAACTATGAAACAGCATTGCGTGAAGGAATATGTAAGCATCAGTATTGCAGTTACTTTAATTAAACTATTTTAATGCAATTATTTTCACGACAGACATTCAGCCAACCAGCAGAAGAAATAGAGCTGTCAAAAAGCTTAGAAAACATAAATACTAGCAGCAGCAAAAAAAATAAAATATAAGTCTGACTTTTTGTAAGTGATTTGTAAATGATCTCAATGCATCCATGAATTGGCCAAACACTAAACTTATAGATCCTGAAACTGAAACAGGCAGGGCAAGGCTTGTTTATTTGTAGAGCACATTTTGTTCACAGTGATTTACAGATTAAGAAAGACAAATCAAAATATTAATAGTCATGATAAAATTAACATGACTAGAGAAGAGTGCAGAATAAAAAACTTTCATATCAATAACATCAGCAGCTTTTTACTATCTAAAAAAAAAAAGCAAAATGGCTCAAACTGGTTGTGTCTATTTGTGCATAGGACTGAAAGGTTTTTATTCTGCACTCTTCTGCTTTAATGTTAATTTTATGACGATTATTTATGTTCTGATTTGTGTGATTTGAATGTCTTTTTATTCCGTAAAGCACTTTGAATCACGTTGTGTACAAATTGTGCTAGACAAATAAACTTGCCTTGCCTTTCAGTCGTATGCACAGCTAAACAGAATCCTTTGGAGCCATGGAGAGACTCGTACAGAAGCAGAGCTGTTTTAAAGTCTATTCTCTGAGCCACAGGAGCCAGAGCAGAGACCTGAGCACAGGACGCATGGATTACATACTACACACAGGACTGCAGTACACAATTAAAGTTCATCGCTAATCATAATCTTTGAGACGCAGTTGTCTAGACGTAAGATACAAACAATGTCATCCCCTGTTCCCTGAAAGCTCTGGGTAAGACACTCGGAGAGACACAGACACTTGTGTAGACTTCACTCAGATGAGAGATAACATGTAGTCTTTTTTGGTGCTTTAAAACTCTTCTAAAAACTCCCCAAATTCCCATGAACAATACCAGCACTTTGGCAGAAAACTTCAATTCTGAGCACTAGTCATTATTCCCATCCTCGTTATCATATTATTTGTCAACAGTTTGCTAACACAAGCCTTTGGCAGAGACTACACAGACGCTGCTCCCATTTTAGCACACACTTTAGTTACATCTCAGCCCGGAGCTCTGAACATTTTAAGATGCTTTTTAAAGATCCTTTTTAGGCTAAAGGCATCTCCATATGTGCCGTCGGCAGGTGAACTCGATCCATAAATACTCACAAAGGGAGAGGGGTATACACACACACTACCTGGGAACTTTTAACACAACAGAAAGTATTTCCAAGTAATAACAAAAAAAAAAGAAGTGTAGGTCTTGCTGAAACCTGCAGAACGTCTAAAAAAAAAGGTTAGTTTCATTAAAATGGCCATTTCCTTAAGCCAGGCTTGAGAGAAGTCACGTTTTGTTCCAATTTTAATCCCAAACCGACTTTCTAATCCTAACTCTGATTCAATAACCCTTAACCATTTTAGCAGGTCTCAAACTATATAACCAAAAAAATACTGCTCTCAAATGTAGTGAAGCAAAACCGTATCCGCCATTCAATTTATCGTATTTTCCAGACTATAAATCGCACTTTTTTTCATAGTTTGGCCGGAGGTGCGACTTATACTCAGGTGCGACTTCTATGTGAAATTATTAAAATATATAATTTCACATCTTCGGTATTGTCTGTATTAGTGTTGTATCTACTACTCCTGTACCACTGACATTTTAAAATTTCAACAATACGGTAATTTAAAAGATATCTGAGAAAGACAGAACAAAAATGCTGCGTCTGAGTCACACCAGACACGTCTTCAGTTCTGTCTATGCTTCATGTAGCTGAATAAATATAAATGTGTTACGTTGGCCTGCTGTCCTGCTATTCAGCCTGTTCTTCTCTATTTTATTGCTATTATTATAACTTGCCTTTAAAGATAAAATAGTCTCAAAAAAAAAAAAAAAAATTAGTCTCAAAAAATACGACTTATATATGTTTTTTTCTTCATTATTATGCATTTTTGGCTGATGCGGCTTATACTCCACTTCTATAGTCCAGAAAATACAGTACTTATATAAAGAACAGATACCAAAAAGTGTACACTACTTTTACTTTTGTACTTTGTAACTTTTTACCAGATTGGTGAATTCTGAGTTGAGTTCTACACATTTTTCAACCAGGAAAGACTTTTAAACTTGTTGTTAAATCCAGTTGAGAGAAAAGCAGATGTCTTTCTCATGCACAAAGCCAGTACCTCTCTGAAAAAAAAAAAAAGTCTGTATTTCCACTAAAATCGTTTTAAATATCCATGTTGACGCCGCTTGTTTGGTTCGTTCGGGTGCTTCATCTCTGGCCTGCGCCCGAACCACAAAGCTGCCCCGTGACTGGTCTGAACCACAGGTGGCCCGGCCCAGTCGCAACAACTGGAGCTGGACTATATGGATTCTCGTGAAATCATAAATATCACAAGAATTCATCTTCCTGGACAGATAAGGTCACTGTAGAGCAGGACTAAAAAACAGCTCTAAGCCACCACAGACTAATCTTACCTACTTTCTCAATCCCTTCTTTCAATAAAACCTTCTTGACCACCGACTACCAGCAGACCAGCTCCAGCCCTCACACCCCACTGCGAGAATCCCGGCTCTTCTACAGTAATGGCTGCCCTCCTCAGGTGCTATAGGTCTTCAAGGACAAGGAGCCAGTTTTTTTGTGCGTGTCCCCTTGGCTCTGCGCCGGGTAATTACTGACAGCTGGTGTTGTCCGCCAAAGGTCACGGCTGTAGCCTTCCTCAGAGCCCTGTCATGCCACTGTCTAGCCTCATAATGGCCGTATGCTAATGATGCTAATTAGCGAGAGTTGTGTTTTGTTTCCTGTCATCTGCCGCGCTGCTCTGGGGGGCTGGACTTAGGGGGGGAGGAGAGGACCGTAGATTATCATTAAAGTCACCCGGCCATTAAATCCGACAGCTCACATCACTACCCTGCTGCGGTCACCTACGGAGCACGTTGCTAACGACAGGGTTCGTGCGGTGAGCTAACGGCTAACGGCTAATCAGGCTATTTATGACGGTACAGCCTACGAGGTAAGTGGGTATTTGTGGAGTGGAGCGAAAGGAGGGCTCAGATGCTGGGAATGTGTTGGAACTGACAAAGTTTCTACTTCTTACATAGGTCTATCGGCTCCATTGTTTTGAATCAATTGTGCTTGGAATTTAAATCAATTTACATGACTATGGATAGGCTATTTTAAATTAGCAACGTTTGTTAAAAAAATAATAATAATAATTGCCAGTTAAACAGAAAACAGGGTCTAAATTATACTTCAGAACATTCTCCATGGAATTTTACACATTTACATGACATTTCCATGGAAAAAAATCAAGTAAGGGTTAGGCTTGTGGAGCTGTAAATCTGCTCACTGTAAGGAGATATGATTTTTTTAAATTTATTTTGTTTTTTTGAGGAAAAAAAAAAATCATGCGTATATCATAGACCAGGGGTGTCCAAACTATGGCCCGAGGGCCAAATGCGGCCGTCAGACCAGTTTTATTGGCCCTCAGGCCTCTTGTTGAACTGGCCCAATTGATCATAAGCTGTACTTTTAACAGCAAATTAAACTATTTCTACCACTATATCCTCAAACATCACATTGCAGTGTGATACAGACCTAAAATGAATGTGTTTCAAGCCTTATTAATACACAGCTGTGTATAAAGCACCGCACTGTATTGATCACCAGTCTGTGGCCCTCCGCTTCGAATATGTTTTGAGATGTGGCCCTCGATTAAAAAAAGTTTGGGCACTTGTGTCATAGAGTGTATAACGAAGTGGACTAAGGGAGTGTGACGTCACCCGTAGCATTCAGCTCTGGTCAAATGAAACTTATTGAGGCTAGCAGTTATAGGAGTGGATTTAGCGCCGAGTTTCATATTTGGAATTCCAACCACGAGTATCATAGCAAATAAAAAGTGAATCCATAGCAAGGTTGATGAAGGTAACGGCCCTTATCGGCTGCACCCCTGGTTCAGAATTGGAGCGGGCACTTAGCGATGCTGTCAATCAAACCTGTTGCTAACGCTAGCGGGAGCGACCTCGGGGAAAGAAAGCACCCGATTCGTTTGTTATTAATGTTCATATCTTGATTTACAGACACAATAGCGGAATAAAAAATACGAGGACAATGCAGGAGCAGGTTAATAAAAACATTTTAAGACCAAAATGACAAAGTTCACTGCAGTGATTACAGAGAGAGGGACGACAGTTTTTTAGTGTTAAGTGATTTAGAGCCAGAAGCCGATGAAGCGGACACGCGCCCATTATCATTTTGTATTTGGAACTCAGCGGCTAGGAAGTTAACTACGTCCATTTGGTTAAAAAGTTACACAGTAGGGCTTTACAAAAGAGCTTATGTAGTAGTCACGCACATTTTCTATAATATAAAAGCACTTTTGCATCTAATAAACCATCTAAACACCCTGATAGAGAGATCATTTCAACTTCCACTTAATTCAAACCACTGCACATCAAAAAGATCGAGCTAAGCATCTACTTTGCATTTACACCATCTCTATGAAGCAAATAGTTCCATAAACGACCAAACTGCCCCCTCTACCTCTTCAAGCATGTGCCAACTCCCTTATCTCTCACCATATTAAAACCACAAAACTATATTTTCATTACTGGGGGGAGTGGCGCTAATTCGCCCTATACCTGGTCCCACAGCTCTCCGTCATTCGTTTTGGTCTTTGGGATTATGGCCTTATCTTAATTCTCCCCAGGTAACAATCAGTTTGACAGCGAGCTTTTTCGGGCTATGGGCAGTCAGTCACGTCCAGAAGAACTATATAAATGCAAATGCTACGTTATTGTGTTTATATTAAAAGAGGAATGGGACGTGTTTGGCACTTGGGTTGTTATTAAAGCACTAGCGCCTTATATAGTGATTACAATGCGTGCTGTCATAGCCCCCCACTTGACGCACTTCAAGGAACACAGTTAAAGATTTACATGTTAATGGTGCTATTACTGCAATTTACAAATAATTAGCCAAGATTACGCTAATAACATGCAAACAGCGTGAGGTGATTATTAATGAACAGTTACTTCTGCTTTGGAAGAGTGAGAAGTGCACTGCGTTCACAAGATGTTTTTTTGTGTTTCTGTAATTATAGGCGCTGTACCTGATGTTCACCGTCTTACAAATGTGAAAAATAGTTCAAAGGGTTTGCAGTGGTTCAAAGTTATTCCTAGTTTACCTTAAACGTTGCAAAAGAAAAATTCAATTCTATTCGCTGGACTGAAGTTTCAGAGTGAAGACGTCCGCCACTTCTGCAGTTAGAAGTTAGAAGTAATTGTAATTGTTCCAGTGAGCCTCATCATTTTGGTCTTAAAATGTTCGTATTAACCCGCTCTACATGATCCTGGTGTTTTTTTTTATTTTTTATTTTGATATTATGCCTGTGATTCAAGATATTAACATTAATAACAGACAAATCAGGTGCGTTCCTTCCCCGAGGTCGCTAGCAGCAGGGTGGAGGGTGACATCACACTCGTTTAGTCCACTTCTTTATACTGTCTATGGTCTTCACTCTAAAACTTTTCACACGATTCACAATTTTTCTTTTGCTAGAGTCATACAGTACCTGGACGACTGAGGGATTACACAGATTAGGGCAAATTACAGCCCGAGGGCCACACATGGCAATTTGGGTTTATTAATCCGGCCTGCCAAATGTGACCAAATTATATTAAAATAAGTAAGAGTAAACCTTGTTCAAAGTTTTTCTGCTGTTTTTATTCAACTGAAATAAAAATTTTAAAAAAATTATTAATTTAATTAATGCATTTGGAAAACAATTTGTACAACGAGCCTCGCACATTCATGCTTTGCTACATGTTACAGGACAAATCTGTGATGTAATATATACATATATATATATATATATCCTGGCCCGGCCCCGTTTTAGAACCCATTGTGGCCCGTCTGTCAAAATGTTTCCCCACCTCTGCATTTTACATTCCGAACATCCTAAGTAGTTGGCGTGATGAGTTTATAAGCACTTTCACAACTCTCAATTGCGTAGTCTTGCTGTGACGGTAAAGCTAATAACAACTACCAGAGTAACACGCACTTCCTGATTCTCGTACAACAAAACTCTTTATAATTAGATGACACAGTATGCAGCAGATCTATTTTAACCTCAAAAGCTGTTCATACAACACAACAGAGCTTGTATACTTACATTGTTTTGTCTATTCTGGATGACAATGGGTCAGAGGTTAGAACATTGGTCCACCAGCCTAAAGGTTGGCAGTTCGAAACCCTGTTGTGTCATTGATGAATATGGTTTGTGAGTGTATGATCGGTGATGGTCAGAGTAACCAATGGTGCAAATTGGCAATACCATTGTGATTAGTTTGCAAATTAGAATACTACTACTACCACTGCCACTGCTACTGCTACTGCTACTATTACCACTACTACTACTCCCACTACTACTACCATTACCGCTACTACTACCACTAATACTACTAATGCTATTATTGTACAACCACTACTACCACTACCACTGCTACTACTACTACTACCATTTCTACTACCTCTACTACTACCGCTACTACTACCACTACTGCCACTACTGCTACTACTACTGCTACCTGCTACTTCTACTACTGCTACTACCACTACTATTATTGCTACTACCACTCCTACTACTGCTACTGCTACGACTTAGCCTTTGCACAGAGTTTGACAAAATTGATTTGAATGCAATGTGAATTTTTACTCTGGATGTGATATTTGGGTAATTTCTATGCTAATTGTGTCACTGTGGATTTAACAAAATTTCATTACTAGACGGCTACTCAACAACGCTGAAAATTTCAAAACATTTGCATAAAAACTGCATATTACAACAAACAAGCAAACATACTGCCATTGTGGAATTATTATTATTTCATTTTATTTTCCATTCCTGTTTTTTATTTAAATTTTTTTCCATTTTTAACTTAGGGCACGTTGCCAGGTCACACTCACTATCAGCTTGAAAGTCATTACCCACGTGTCTTTAGGCTCAAACTAATTTACACAGCCCGCAAATATTTACAAAGTGGCTTTCAACCTCAAAGTTAATTATGAAAAAAAAAAAAAATCTTTATCATTGTCATTTACATATTATGCAAATTTTGGCACAATAGATTTCGAGGGGTATAATAGCTGCACAACGCTCCATCAGTTTAGTTGTTGCAAATTACTTCGTTTACCTAATTATAAATCATGATGGATGAAATAAGCTAATAAATATGTCACCGAGGGGCTTTGCTAACGCGACGCAGGCATCGAGGAGGCTGTTTAGCGCAGTCGGGTGTCTAAGCACGGATGACTAGGCAGGGCGATACCACAATAACGATGGGGTTTTCTTATTTAAAACAGACTTACTATGCGAAATCGACTTTTTTTTTTTTTTTTTTTTTTTTAAGAGCTTTTCACCATGTTATATTAGTTCAATTCCCATTTACCCTCGAGAAGTTGTATTTGGAGCGATTCGTGCATGTTTGAGTAATCGTTATTCTCCTGCATTCAAGACCTCATTACGCCGATCTACCCCCCTTTTTCCGCTCCAACGGTACATGGCCTCTGCGCTTTACTTACTTCTTTCCTCAGTTTTCTTTTCTTAATTATTGATATTTGTGTGATTCATCGTTTCAATCGTTTTAGATCAGTATTACAATTCAGAATATCCAGAATATAATGATATACTGTATAATGATCCATGGGTGTCATGGATTCAGTGACCAAATGAAGTACAAGTAGTAAAGTACTGTTTTTCAGTTGAATTTGTAGGTATTTGTACTTTATTTATGTACATTTTACATAACATTGGATACTTCTTACTTTTACCTCACTCCATTTGAGAGCAGGTATCTGTACTTTCTCCTCCACTACATTTTTGCACTGGACTGAAAAGTAAGACGTACTTTTCATATGATTTGAGGGCTTATTTGTACCATGTTCGAGATAACGTCCTGATTAAAATTTCTGAGTTCAAACTTCAAAAATAAATACACAAAATTCAATAGAAAAGTTGAGAAACTGATTCATATTGTTACTGTCGACCAAAATCTGTATTGTTTTTAATCAATATCATTACATTTAACACTTTGACAAATTAAAACACTTGCATGAAATACTTTTACTTTTTACTGTTAAAGTACATTTTTAAATACTTTTACTTAAATAGATTCTTTCATGTGATAGTTTTAGTTTTACTTAAGTAAGAAAACTGAGTATTTCCTTCACCACAGCATAGATTAGAAGCACAATAGTGTATATGACAGGTTTTCATGTTTTTTCTGTGTGTGGTAAATATGTATCATAGGTTTAAAAAGTTGAGAAAGAAAAGTACAAAAATACAGGAAGTACAGGAGCCTATGGCATTATCACCAAAAATTCCATCCAAAGTGCCAGTTTCACAAAATAGAGGTACTGTAATTCATTATTATTATTATTATTAAATTGTATATTGCTGTTATTATTATCATCATTATTACTACATTTATTTATTTATTTTATGTACTTATTTTTAGTTTTTTTGGTCTCATCATAACTATTGTGTCAGTTTGACCAGCTCTGGCCCTTATTAACTTTACAGCAGTGATGTCAAAGGCCGGGGACGTGATTGGACCTTGAACGATCCAATGTGTTTATTGTGAATTCCGTTTGGCTGCGTTTCTATTATTCTAAAGGGAAAAGGACTCCGCTTATGAGGCTAAATGGAGTGTGAGAACAAGCAGCTAATACACTTAAGTCAATGGAAGAGCAGCAGGGAAGTGGGTGATTTAGTCCTCCTTTTCAATTCTGTTCACTGGGAGTCTGGAGCACTCCTTTGGGACGGTTAAGTGGTTGGGAATAGTGCCAATAGGAAAGTGTTTTTTGAAATTTAAAAAAGTCAGAAATTGTGCTTTAAATTCCTGACTTTCCTTTTTATGCGTTGCGTTGTTATGCGTTGTGAAAAAAAAATAAAAAAAATTGACTTCTCTTGGATTTAAATTTCAAATAAAAAGCGGTGAAACTTGGTGATAAGTTTAAGTTTAATGCCGTACTGTGGAACATTCCAGGCTAAGCAATACCATGTTCCAAATCCCTGTACCTTTTCTGGTAGAGGGTCCTCCACTTGCTTGTCTCCATGGAGATGTTATATTGCTTTAAACCAGTTAGTAATTATTCAGTTACAGGTGTTTTTCTTCTTTTCGACAAATCCTTTACAAAACATACACATCGGGTTGCCTCTCCATAGATCTGACCTGTAGATTGCCATTACAATTACAATCCAGGCAAAGCAATAGCATCTCATCTCTGTGAAGACAAGCAGAACGCAAAAAGTTACAAGGTAAACCTTTAAAGTGGAACTGAATTCTCACAGTCAGTTTATTTGATGCATCAAAGGAAAAATGAAAGGATGGATATGTAAAATAAAGGTAGTTGTGTGAAAAGGGCAAAAGTACATGCTGAAACTTCCTTTAATATGATTTTTATGGCTAAAAAAAGAAAAAAAAAAAAAAGTCTAGGCGAGCTATAATGGTCTATTACAGGGGTGGGCAAACTACGGCCCGGGGGCCACACACGGCCCGTTGGGCTTATTAATCCGGCCCTCCAAACGTGGTCAAATTACTTTAAAATATGGAAGGGTAAACCTTGTTAAATTTACATTTCCCAAAAGATGGCGCACTTCAACTGCATCAACCCTGTTCGTGTGTGTTACTCTCTTATTCTCTTATCAGCCCTTCTGCAAAAATGAGCTTATCAAAGAAAACAAAAGTGGATAGTGAGCGTTGTGTGTTTAATATGGAGTGGAACACAGTACCAAGTCCAATCAAAGTACCAAGGCAAGATTTTTGCTGGGATTCAAATTAGCAAAAGCTAGCAAGCCTTTCTCTGAAGGCGAGTTTTTAAATGAATGCATTTGGAAAACAATTTGTACAATGAGCCTTGCATATTCATGTTTTGCTACATGTTACAGGCCAATCTCTAATGTAATACAGTAACATACAGAGACATATCCTGGCCCGGCCTCTCTGTTAAATTTTAGAAACCTATTTTTGGCCCGTGTGTGAAAAAGTTCCCACCCCTGGACTGTAATGTGCTCAGTCCCGAAAGCTTAATAATTGACACGAAACATTTAATACCAGATCACATGACTGCATCAGGACTGACACGGGAAAGAGGGATTTTCGCTGTTCTGCTTCTCAAAAATGGAATGTACTTCAAGGAAAAGCAAAACTGGATACGTTGATGACACAATCGCAATTTACCTGGTAACGACCTTTTACGCGCTCACCTACACCTGTTTTTAATGTTTTATATGGACTCATATTCTTATTTGTTCCGTTTGTATTTTTGCTCACATTGTATTTTAAACAGGGCACCCATGAAAAAGACGGTGCAACTGCTCTTATTGGGTTCCCCTGTATAAATAAAGATACAGAAGTAAGAAAGAAGTGTGAATTATGGGAGAATATCTGCAGTTATGGGCGGCGTTTTAGGTGTTTTTTGTCCCACTTTGAACAACACAATCACACAACACAGCCTGCGTTGGAAGTGCACAGCTGTTTTTGGGACCGGAGTACGTTAAGAAGTCACGACGCATTTGACTGAGACTATATCGTTTGATTTATGCATCGCTCGGCCTTAATGGCGTCAACACTGTCTATCAGAATGGCTCCCCACCCCGATGGAGCACCCTTGGGTGTAAGGCGGGGAGGGGGGACGGCACAATTACTGTGAAGAAACCCAGGAACTGCCTGCACACATATGAGACGCTAGACTGACAGCTATTTAAGAGGCCGCCTCGTAAAAGAGATTTGTGCCCATCGTAGCCGGAGAATGCGCCGGCGGTGAGGACCAGAGGAGAGGGGGGTAAGTGCCACGTCTTTCCCCGATTCGAGTCAACTGATCTGGGGGAGAGCGAGTGCGGCGCGTCCCACCCCCCCCCCTCCCCTCTCCACATTATGGATCATTTAGTTGGGTCGTAAAAGCTGAGGTGTTCTCACATGAAAAGTTATTCGTTCGCTGCTTTTCCCCCAACGTGATTCATTCCGGGCGAGTTCATATACATGGTCCGTGAGGAAGAGGGGGAGAAGAAGGAGAAGAGAAAAGATGAGAAGAGAAAGGAGAGGTAAGAGAGAGGTAGAGATGGGGGAGAATACGAGGGAAAAGGGGGTTGAAAGGAGCCAACCGAGAGAGATAGAGGATGGGAGGAAAGAAGATAAGAGAAGAAAGAGTGAGAGAAAGAAGGGAGGAAGAGGAGCAGAAGGGCAAAGAGAGAACAGTAAAGAAAAAAAAAGAAAGTGAGAAAGGAGGAAAGAAAAGAGGTGAGGAAAAAGGAAAGAGGGTGAGAGGGAAAAGAGTGGAAAGGGGAGAAGTTGGGAGAAGAAAAGAGACAGTAGAAGAAAAACAAAAAGAGGTAGAAAAAAACAGCAAGAGAAAAGAGAAGGACGAGAGATTGAGAGAGAGAGACATACCAGGAGAGAAAGAGGATGAGAGGAAAGAGGATAGGAGTGGGAGAGAGAAGAAGGGAGAAAGAGGAGAGGGACAAAAGAGAGCGGTAAAGAAAGAAAGAAAGAAAGAAAGAAAGAAAGAAAGAAAGAAAGAAGGAAAGAAAAGGGGTGAAGACATAAATGAGATATAGAGAGGGAGAAAGGAGGAGAAAGAGAGGCAAAGAAGGAGGGAGAGGCAAATAGAAGAAAGTTGGTAGAGATGTAAATAGAGAGAATTATAGAGGGAAAAAGAGGGAGAGAGAGGAAGAAAGGATGGAGAGAAGGACAGACAAAGAGAGAGTATAGGGGGGGAGAGAAAATGTGGGAGAGGCAATGAGAGAAGATGGAAAGATTGAGTCAGTGGGGACAGATAAAGATGAAGAAGGAAGGAAAGCAAGAAAGAAAGAAGGGTGAAGATAGAGAGAGAGGAAGAGAGAGAGGGGAGGGGAAAGAGAGGCAGAAAAAGAGGGAGAGACAGATAAAAGACAATAGAAAGTCAGTGGAGACGTAAGTAGAGAGAATTAGAGAGGGGAAGAGAGAGAAAGGCTGGAGAGAAGGAGAGGAAATGTGGGAGAGGCAAAGAGAGAAGATGAAAAGATTAAGACAGTGGGGACAGATAAAGATGAAGAAGGAAGGAAAGAAAGAAGGCTGAGGACAAAAATGAGAGAGAGAGAGAGGAGGGGAAGAGAGACAAGATGGATGGAAAGACGAGAAGGAGAAAGACGGAAAAGGAGAAAGAAGATGGGGAGAAGAGAGGAAGCGAGAGAGTACAGTAAAAAGCATGGAAAGAAAGGGAGTACAGTTTAAAAGGAAGAGGAATCTCCAGCGCAGTAAAAGCCAGTGTCCTGCTCACACTGATCCTTCGAGTCCTGCTGTTTTCCACCTCGTCCGTCCGGGGCTGTAAATCTGCACTTTGTTAGCTCCTCTGCTTTAATAGATCGCCTTATTATTTGTTTTGTATGGGAATAAAAGTCAACAGGGTGGTGTGTTAAATATCTGGGGAAATCTACAGCGAGAATGAGCAGACGCTGTCAACAAACACTTTTTTTTTTTTTTGACAGATAAGTTAAGGGGCCTGTAACCATTGTTTTTCCCTATGTATTTGAGCAACATTTGTCTTGCCCCAGTAGAGATGTGGTGTATAAGCAGCTCTTGAGATCAAAATAAGTCCGCTTTGTCCTGTCCGGGAATCAGGAAGTGAGCTGTTAGCATGCTAGATGTTGTTAGCTATACCATGACAGGAAAACTCTACTGAAAGGTATCAAAATTGTATATTTGAGTAGGGACAGATAAGGCAAACATAGATTAACACTTCCGTAATCTGATCGAAGTGTTTATAAGGTTTACAGTCCAGTGTGAGCAAATACAGCTCCAAAGTTTAGCTTCTTTGACCGAGAAGACGTCACACAGAAGGGAACTCTATTTCATTTATTTACACATTTACAGAGTGGTTCGGGAGCCAGTCCAGTTCTTAAACTAATTGCATATTGAAAGTTAGCCCTGGAGAACCCAAGAACCCTTTTCTTCTTTGGAAAATTATGAACATTGCATTAAATTACTGCTATAAATTCACTGAACACTGAAATATCCACGTCTTCAATTATAACCCTTTATTCCCTAATTTAGGATCAGGGCCAAATTTGACCCATTGGGCTCGCTAATTTAGCAAAAAAAAAAACCCCAAAAACATACTTCTAGACATTCTGCAAGCTATTACTAAAAAGATTAACAAAAAAACAACAACACAATTTTATCAACCGCTGGTTTGCTGAGAAGATGATTCGGGTTTGGGTAGTTCTCCAGCTCAACAGATCAGCCAATAATAATAATCGTCATAATAATACGACTAATACTACTATAACTGCTATTACTACTACTGCTACTATTACTACTACTGCTACTGCTATGACTAACTAAACTAACTACTGCTACTAAACTACCTAAACTAACTGCTACTACTACTACTAATAATAATACATAAAACTTACATAGTACTTTTCCTGGCACTCAAAGACGCTTCAGACAATTCAAGATAGGCAAAACACAAATGAAAGAAACATTTAAAAAAAGATCTAGATATTTAAAGGTAGTTTATGCTGGGCTCTTGCAGCTTCAAAGTTCAATTTCCTGAATGTCTTCACCTTCATTTCACACTTACACAACAATGATTCATAGCATCCTAATTATTCACTCTGGTAACTTTAGAAATGCTTTTCAAAACCAGAGTCGAGTTTTGCGATCATTAGTAATGCTAACAACACCTAGCAAGTTAACTATTTCTCGGTTCGTGGAGGATAAAAACACTTTGTAATTAGATGCAGACAGCAGCACACGGCATTAGCATTTTAACCCTAAGAGCTGCTTTTACAACAACGGTACTGGAGCAAAATAACTGTTACTTTATTACATGAAAAATACAGTATACAGTGCAATTCCTTTTAAAGGTCCTATATTACACTAAATTGACTCTTATGAGCTTTAATCCATGTCATAATGCTGTTACCCTCTCAAAAACATACCTGGAGTCAGTTTGTCTACATCTCCAACGCTCATAATGCTCTGATCCACCCTGTGATGTCATAAAGAGGTAGTTTTCAAGTTAACAGCTGCCATTTACCTAAAGTTCAAAAGAGATTTGCAATTCTGGGGCTGAAATTATCCAAATGATTCTAGTGAAGATGTATGGAGTTTAAAAACACAGTGGAGCACTAATGACTATCCACAGAGTATATATTGTGAAAATAATTAGAATACTACAATCATGGGCCATGTATAGCTGTGGGTTGAATCACTATACCTATATCTGACCGAGCTGACAAAACCGATCAATAACTAAATGGTTGTTTTCTTTGCATCGCCCGGTGCCATTAACCATGTGACCACAGCTCTAAAATCAATCCCATCAGTCACTGTGGTTAAGCATAACACATCATGTTGTGGTCATTGGTCATATCATATACACAGAGCTGGATAGCAGAGAGTATTGATTGCAAGTCCTTGTATTTCTGGTCTCTGTTCTCTCACATGTCCATTTAAACCAGAGACTGTACAACGTGGACTAAAGCCTTGTTTCCATAGGGCCGGTACAGGGCCCTTTTAGGGGTCCAAAGCTGGAGGTACTACCTTCCAAAGGGGTCTGGAACACTTGGGACCTGGGACCGGCTTAATAAAATCTAAATCGTACCTGAATTATTTCTCATAATTGTATTCTCATAATGCTATCGAATCTATTGTAAACTTAAGTTATAGTCAACAAAAAATAATTCTGGTTTATTGTCAGTTTCTTTGCATTTATTTCATTTATCTGCAAATCTACAATGTGTTTTAACTTCTCTTTATTTAATGTACTGGGATTTACAAGTGCTAGTTGCTGATGCGAGAGGCGTGCATCGATAACAGGAAACAACTGTCACTGGAAATATGGCAGTATGTCACAAGATCAAGTCAGCGTCTGGTGAGAAACTTTTATTTTCTGTTAATACCCATTTTTTGATGGTCGTTTATCCAAGAAATGTCATGAGAGCCACTGCTGCTGGTCCTCCAATGACAGCATGGAGACTGTCCTGTGCCTCGCGGCGGTGCAGGACTGCGTCACGCTTTTGGGTGTGTCTTGCTCGACCTGTGTCACTCCCAAAAGCGTCCTGAACCGTCTGTAATCTCAACGCTTCCTGAAAGGGGGTGCCCCGTTTCCAACTGTTCCGAGCCAAGGCGGCCTCAAGCGAACTGTGCCAGTGGAAATGAGGGAGTGTGGAGTAGGGATGGGGCGATATACGATAATATCGTTAATCGATGGCTTTTCTGTAAAAACGTCTTTCCTGTCAGCAGGAGGTGAAAATTGTTTGCACATACGAAAAGATGAGCGCTGTAGCTTTCATTTAATGTGTAGATTGTTTGCGTGGGTGACCCAGAAGTACATGTACATTCCTGTAGAGTTGTAAAGTAGGCCCGGGCCGTCGGAACATTTACAAATTAATAATTTCCGCAATAATATCGTGAATGGTGATTTATTTTGGTCGTGATAATCGTGAGTCTAATTTTTAAATCGTCCCATCCCTAGTGTGGAGTCACCCACAGCATTCAGCTCCAGTATGCTGTCAGTCGCACTTGATAATAACGCTAGCGGAAGCGACCTTGAGGAAAGATGGCACCTAATTTGTCTGTTATTAATGTTCATATCTTAATTTAACGTCACAATAGCAAAGTAAAAATACCAGGATCATGTAGAGTAGGTTAATACAAGCATTTTAAATGACAAAATGACAAGTCTGACAGCAGCATTTAAGGAGAGAGGGATGAGGTTTTTTCAGTAGAAAGTGAACTGGAGCCAGAGTTGATGGAGCCGGAAGAGCGCCCATGCTCACTTCCTCTTTGGAACACACCGGCTAGCGCATTAGCTATGTCCATTAATTTATACAGTCTATGATTTAAACGCCCAGACCATGACAACAGTGGCCCTGCAGTGAACAAGAATGGATACAGCTCAAAATAAATGCTGAATTGTGATATATTAAAAAAAAGAAAAGAAAATGTACACATACTATACACCACTGACACAATAACACTGAAGCAGCACTATCCCAAACAAGATATTCTAAATGTACACTATTGTATTCAAAAAGTACAAAAGCAAACTGAAAAACTTTTGTAATTAGTTATTGATTCAACCTTCTTCAGCTCAAAGTAAAAACATCACACGAGGTTTTTCACTTGTACAAATCTACACAACCTGCCAAAAAAAAGAACACACCTTCTCATCTGATGTTTTCTTCTTTTTCTTTGTTGGTATATGGAATCATGTAGCAAAGATTTGTATTGTTCTAATTTTATCTCTACTCTCTCTACGCTTCTTGATGAAGTCTGAAAAGGGTGTGCTGTGTCAGGGTCAAGAAAGGTCATGCTGATGGGGTGTTGATGTCGTACTGCCGATTTTCAGGCACAGTTTGAAAAAAAGGCATGTCTTAAATTAAAACTCAAAAAAACTCTCTTTACCATCTTTCTGTGTAAATATCTCATGCTACAACATATTTGTAACATGCGGCTTATATTCAGGCGCGCTCAGTAGTCCAAAATTTACAGTATGTCTCAAAATTAGCATTAGCGTTAGTATTGAGGCACAAACATCTCTCTTTCTAAACATAGAAGCGTGCTCCGGTGAAGTATTCGTTTTATTTGTGTAGTGTTTAACATGCTGTCAGCGACATCCACCCGCCGCTCCCTGTCCGCTGCCTTATCATTAAATATTTATTCATTTTAGCGTGAATCAAAAACCTCACAGAGATAAAAGCGGACAGGAAGTAGTGACGTTAACAGCGAGATTGCCAGGCGATGTTGCGCACGGAGCCTTTCCAATATAGTAATCATGGTGACAGGCCTAGCAAAAACTTAATTCATACCCAGAACACATTGATCGCGAGCGTTTCTCTTTCCGGTCTTCGTTTTCTCACGTGTCCACATTTAAACACCGAGGCCATGGACCACAGCGGGCCTGCAGTGAGCTAATGTGGATCACTGCAGTTGGAGACCTCTGGGGCAGTAACAGTGGACAACAGCCAACAAGATGGCGGATGATTACTGCTGTTAGTGGGGCTGTCCCAAAATGACTGGGAATTTTTTAAAGCATGCCAGGTACTATATGCGAGGAGTATCAAGCTCAGACACCATTTTGTATTAAGGTTTTCTACTTCCCCAACTTCATTTAATGTAGTGGTGCATAAATCTAACCAGCTAAAGGATTTTAATAGAGGTAATAACGTCCCTAAAACCAACCGGTAAAGTTGTCAAATTTGAGTAGTTCCCAAAGTTTTTTTCTTAAACCTTAAAGAGGGACTGTGTAACTTTTTTACTTACTACTGCAGAATATTACAAAACCGCATCAGAAAAGCTACACGGTGTACCTTTAATGAATCGAAAAACCCACTCCCACTGAGAAATTACAGTTGAGAGTCCATGGCCAAGAAGCAACAGTACAATTTATCGTTACAACACATTCAAATAAACATTGCAGCAAGGTGCACAGAGTATGAAAAACAAGTGCAGATTTATAAGGAATATATTTTCATTTTGAGTTAAAAGGCATTTAAGAGATCAGCCCTCTTTTGTAAGGACACAGCCTGCCATATTAATGAATTTATTAGGCTTATATAACACTTTTTTTTTCCAGATGCTCAAAGTCACTTTACAATTTCGTGCCTTATTCATTCATTCCACACTCGGGGGTGGTAAGCTTCTACTGTAGCCGCAGCTGCCCTGGAACAGACAAAAGTGAGGCTGCCAATCTGCACTATCGACCCCTCCGACCAACACTCACACGCACCACATTTATACTCGGCAATGTGAGTCTTGCCTAAGGACACAATGTGAGTTTTTGCCACTGGCGCCCCACTGTGGCTCCTGATATAACCAGGTCCAGCCCTGCTTAGCCTCTGAAGTCTGTCAGGCTTGGACAAGGAGGTTTGGCCACATATTGTTTCTACCTCAAACTCATTATTCACTATTTGACGATAAATGAATAAACAAACAAATAAATACATGAAATATCCCAAGTTAATACCATAAAGAATGATATTTCTAAAGTCTGTGGCCATACTGTACTTCCTCATAGGTGTGGAGGGTTATGTATAAGTATAGATAGAACACGCTGAGTTGGCATGTACAATCATACATCCAGTATACTGTGTACCTCACACTGAATACTGTCAGTCTTGTCAGTGTTTCTGCAAATATCCAGCAGCTGTTGCAGTACTCAGTTATAATGTCATGTATGGATGTTATTTGATGGATACTGACAGACAGGCTGGCATTTGAAAACCTAACTTGTCATGTTATCTATATCTCATCCACGTGAACAATTATACAGGCATTATAGCTCTACAGGGAGTGAGGGATGATGTGTGTGATGTGCATGAGAGGGAGGAACTCAGCCTGTCATGAGAACGCATATATAAGTGTGATATATTGCTGAAGATAATATCGACACTAAACAATAATATTGAAACAAATTTATGCCACTGACACACAAAAAAATTCTAAATGGACAAGTAAAAAAACAAAAAACAGGGGAAAAAAAGGTAGCTATGCTCTCATGAGTCATAGAGGGTGATTCAGCCTTCTTCAGTTCAAACCTCATCAAGTACATCACAAAAGTACCCACAATAAATACTGACATTTTTGCTCCATCCATCTATAAGTCAGTATTGTAATTATCATGCCAGACCTAACTAACAATAAGTCTGCACAGTCCCTAAACCTCATGCCTCACAGCCACAAGGTTCCTGGTTCAGTTTGATTTCTGTGCCCGGGCCTTTCTGTGCAGTTTACATGTTTCTCCGTGTGCCTGAGTTTCCTCCATCAACCCAAAACATGCACAATAGATAAACCCCTCCAGCTACGATAGTCCTGACAAAGTCTAGTTCAAAATCTAGAGTTGGGACCCCGGGGCGCTGCACTGACAGGCTGCCCCAGTGGTACTGAGGGATGGGTCAAATGCAGAAGAAAGTGAGCTTTAACCTAAGCAGTAGCCTTATGTCATGTCAATGCTTTTTTTCTGCTCTATCTATCTGTATGCAATGTACGTCATATATATATTTTTATTTTATTATAGCTTAAATATGCAAATGTTGTATGATGGCGGCTATTTAAAGTTTTGAAAGCTCTCAGAGTAATACATCCATCCATTCATTGACTTACTTTAATGTGCTTTTTATGCATTATGAATTATGATGTTGTTATTAAGGACGAGAACATGGCTGGAGAGCTGCAAATGAAATCTCCTTCAGATATAAACACTTCATAACTGTACCTGGTTTTGTCTTGAACCATGAAAAACAGAACTAGTTCATTTTAAATAGTTTGCACTGGTCCAAAGTTATTCCTCACTTTCTATGTACATTCAGACCGTTCTGATTACTCATCGCAATGAGTTTATAAGGGATCTTCACAACCTCCAGACACCTGAGCAGAGTGTCCAGAGCAACTAGCATGCTAACGCACACTGCCTGATTATCGGACAATAAAACGCTTTCTAATTAGATGCAGACAGCGCGCAGCAAGCTTATTTTGACTATGTATCCATCCATCTATCCAGCTATCTCAAGCTAACACCAACTAGCATGCTAATGTGCACTTCCTGATAATCAGACCATAAAAAACTTTCTAATTAGATGCAGACAGTACGCAGCAGGCTTATTTTGACTATGTATCCATCCATCTATCTATCTAAAGCTAACAATCAGCATGCTAATGTGCACTTCCTAATTAACTGGAATTTCCCCACTGTGGGACTAATAAAGGCATATCTTATTATTGGAACACAAAATACTTTCTAATTAGATGCAGACAGCTGACAGCGGCCTTATTTTGACTACGTATCCATCCATCTATCCATCTAAAACTAACAACTAGCACGCTAACGTGCACTTCCTGATTATTGGACAACAAAATACTTTATTAGATGCAGACAGCACACAGCGGACTTATTTTGACTATGTATCCATCCTTCTATCTATGTCAAGCTAACACTAACTAGCATGCTAACATGCACTTCCTGATGATCAGACCACAAAATACTTTCTCATTAGATACAGACAGCACGCAGCAGGCTTATTTTGACTATGTATCCACCCATCTATCTATCTAAAGCTAACAACAACTAGCATACTGATTATAGGATGATTAAAATTCTTTCTAAGTTGATATAGATAGTAGAGGGCGAAGACAAATTTTGCTCATGGGTGAAAAAAAAAATTGGGTACAGCACCTTAAATATTGTAAAATGACCAACTTTTACCTTACAGTCTCTGTGTTACTAAAGCACATACTTTAGTACATTTCCACACGGACACTATAGCTCTGCCGTCCGTCGTGACAGTGGCTGTGTGTAGGTGAGGGGCAGATGTGTCAGCCTGCTGTGTGTTCCTGTGGTCTTCTGTAATGGAACTACATCAATCATAACATTAGCTGTGCGCAGTCTTCTGACCCCATAAATACCCGTATAGTAGCTGGCTGAAGGCATAGGCGCGCAGCAAAGAATGGCCACTCTCGATGGAAAAATAAAAATAGAAAAAGTAATAAGTAACACGCTATTTACTGTTGGCGCCGGTGATGTATTCTCTGCCTCGGGGTATCAGATGAAGAAATGAGAAGGAGGTGGTTAGTAGGGCCGGAGTCAACGACAAAATCTTGATCGACTAAAGACGGGTCCTGCCGATCGATTAGACGAGTAAAAAAATGGTAAAACTATCACGTATCCCGGTTCTGTTTAGCTGTGCATATGACTGGAATGTTTTTTATTCTGCACTCTTCTCTTTTAATGTTAATTTTATGATGATTATTTATGTTTTGATTTGTTTGTATTGTAATTTTAATGTCTTTATTTAAATTTAAAGTGCTTTACAAAAGAATAAACTTGCCTTGCCTCTATGTGTCTAACCCAAACTGCACTCACAAGACTACACCTGCATGGGAGTACATAAAAAAAGCAACTATTTCATGCAGAAAATGTACCAGGAAAACCATATATGTATTTATATAAAATCGTGAATCATGAGTGAATCCGCCTTTTCAATGTAAAAATATCAAATCTTCAACTATTTCACCCACTAACGTACTGTTGTTGCATATAAATCCTTAGAATCTAAATTAAATGATTGGTTCTCTACCATGCCTCCATGAGTTGGCCCCACGCTATCTCTCCCATGTTCCCAGTAGAACGTTGAGAAAACTTTGGATGTTCCAAGGTCCCGGCTAAAAACTCAAGGGGATCGACTTTTGCTGTAGCTGGTCCCAGGCTCTGGAACAGTCTTCCTCTGAGTATTAGACCAGCCCAGTCTTTAAATATGTTTAAATCTTTGTTGAAAACTCATTTGTTTGCACTGGCTCTTAACACGAGCTGAGTTTCTGAGTATTGTATTGTATTGTTCTACTGTGTTATTGCATGTTTTTAAGATTGCACTTTATATTGCCATTGTACAGCACTTTGGGCAGGTTTTGATATTTTTACAATTCAAATCCAGAATCATATCTCTCTGTCATTTATATACAGAGGGATATCAGTCTGGTCTCCACGCCTTCCATTGCATCTCGAGATGTTGTGATCGTCCAATCAGATTTGTTTTTTCCAGTGACGCACGTGAAACGAAGCAGCTCATTGGTCCCTCATCATTTACAAGCAAAATTGCATTTCTTTCACCTCAGATTAACATAGTTTACAATGTTGCGAGTGATGTTTTTTTCCTAATAAGCAGCTATAATTGTTTCGATAAGGTGGACCACGCATGTCCCTAATCCTCCTGTCAATCACGCCACCTGTCAATCAAGTGTGTATTCTGGATCCCAAGCAAATTTTGTTTAGTTTACCGGGACCATGTATAGAAGCATAAATCAAATAAAACATGGAAGAAATGCTTTGTACCAGACGATAACTGAGACATAAAAAACACAAAATACACATATAAATAGTACAGTTATTTCATGATAATAAAATATGACAATGGCAGTAACAAACTATCCCCTTCCCACCCTGCTCCCACTGAGCGTTTAATCAAGCAGTTTAGCACATTTATTTTTACCACATTCGGAAACTCAACAATTTTCACTAATGGTGGCACTTTGTTGTTAAAATGTAATTTTGTTTCCACGCAAAACTTTTTGAAGCCTTTGCGTAGCGGTATTCCTGTTTTTTTCCCAGACTAAACACAGTCCCACATCTGTTCATGGTTATAAGACACTTAACACTTAAAACTACAACATGATGTGTATGAACTGAAAAACTACAGTAATTTACACTTTAGAGACACTGGTTAGCATTTAGCCATAAGTCCAACTATATTTACTGTTACAAAATTTGCCCAAGGCCAATAGTTACTGATATAGTCTCTTTTCTTCTTTCTAAAACATTATAGATTCATATTAACTACAGTCATATTCTCCTATTCTTCAGTAAAATGAATAAAATGGTTGTATTTATCTACCTTTATTTTAGCTATTTGTTAAGTCTCCGGAGAGGGAAGGATCTTAGTAGATAGATGGATGATTTATGGACTTTAAACACCGCAAGCGACCTCTGCGTTATTACCTATGACGCAACAATCCCAAATTCAAAATCATGTGTATTTTGAGCGCTTAAAGTCGTCGTCAAACAAGGGTGAATGAAGCAAAATACAACTCCAGATATGTTTTTGTATGACGGAACAATGTTTATACTATGGTTAAAAGAAAGTAGTTACTATGGTTACGGTTAGGATAAATCTCCATTCAATATAATGTCTCTAAAAAGCAAATTACGCAACCACCAACCTTCTAATTGGTATACAAACCCTCATACCCATTTTGCTATTAGAAATTATACAAATATTCTCCACGCAGCTTCCTATTTCACAAAACCACTACCTCCGTCTTTATTTCCTGAAGGCGAGAGCATAATTAATGTTGACAGTGGAGTTAAACCGTACTAATTAAATCTTAGCCACGGTCCAGTTGAATAACCTCTCATCTGTCTTATTTCGGCAAAGCTGTACTTATCCGACCTGCTCGCGGTATTCTCGTAGTCACCTGACCTTTGGGGGTGGAGAACTAGCTCGCTAACTACATGTTTTTAAAACGCTACAAATGCGCCTTTGTTAGTCAGCTGGCGTGAGGACTTAGGCGTGATGGATGCCTTAGTATGCATGTAGTAACGCAGTGTAATGCTACATTCAAATTGGAAAAGGCCTGTCTTTATTACCCCAATATTAGCCGGGCATGTGTTGAATAAGGATTAGCTTGTGCTGCCGCTGCTACTGCCAACTACGCGCCTACGCTGCGAGTTCATTCAGGTTTGGACGGCGTGAATGATGGTGAAATATGAATAATGGAAGTCAAAGTTGTTCCTGGGAATAATATTACTTGGGAAAAAAAACGTTGTGAAAAGTGGAGAGTGTAATTTTGAATGTAAAATAATGAAAATTTGACAGTAATTCTGAGGTAGATGGAACAAAGTGAAGCTGTCGATCTGCAGTAGTCCACCACCGATTGTTCACACACACGGTGCATTCATAAAAAAGACAAGGTGGGTGACGTGTCTTGCTCAGTGGCACAACATCAGAGCTGAGATTGACCTGCCAACCTTGAGAAAGAATCAACAAAGCACTGCCCAAAAAGCTGTATTTGATATAGTCGTCTTCTTCTTTAACTCTACATAAGAAGTCAAATTATTTAGGACAAAAAGTCATCTGACATTCCCATATTCACATATTAAAGGTGCACTGTGTAACTTTTCTGGTAGAGGGCACGCAACCTGCTTGTGGCTATTGATTTGCTAGGAATGTTTCACAGTAAGGCATTAAATGTACCAATATTTCATTTATTTATTGTAGATGTTAAAAATATCTTGGAAAAACAAGCCTTTCTGTTGGGATCAAAATCGCCTCTCCGTAGATATGATCTGTAACTTGGCTTTGTTGCATCAGCTGCTTTTTTTCCCCATGTAGTATAGACAAGTAAGACTCCAAATAACAAAATCAAAACCAGAAATGTTTATTTAAAAAGAAAAAGACACTCAAGATCGTCGTTATTCCAAAATCATATCCGCGATAGGCCTGTCATGATAACTTCCATTTTGACTTATCGTTCAATATGGAAGCTAGAACGATATTTGTTGGTAAGTATGGAAAATGGTCAAATTTCACCCATTCACACGCACCTTCATAAACCAGCGCACGCAGACACAGGGAGCGAGGTGGGTTAAGTGTCTTGCCTAAGGACACAACAACAGTATTCATCTGTGGGAGCTGGAATCGCACCGCCAACCCGTGGGTCCTTGGATCTAACCACTCAACCAACGATATTTGCGTCGCCAGCGGGATTCGAACCGCCAATAAACGCTCTACCAACTGTACATTATGTATATTGACTTCAGCAATATATCGAACTTTAAAACATGCTATCGTGACAGGCTTAATCCAGCATAAATATTTAAAACAGCAATATACAGGTAATTAAAAAGTTGTACAAGTAAATAGGACTCTCTCACCTCCAAGTGGACCGCAGCCTAACCTCTCAACTATTGGAGACATGGGTAAATAATGCACGATGCTCCTCGAGTCTTGCACGCTCCTATAGTTTTACCGTGGAGAGGAGCAGGACTATAGGTCTATGCTCAGATGCCCTGCCTGCCCCATCTCTCGCCATTGTATATGCTATAACATCGCGGGGTTACCTCCACAATCAGACAAACAGGATGCCCGAGACGTGGGAGAAAGGACCCTTACCTATACCTCATCGACAAATAACTACCACCGGTATCTTGGAGTTTTTAAAATAATATCAATGCATTTTAGTCTTAATATAAACGTGCTTTAAATGATTTATTATTTTTTCCCACAACTTTTACAGGACAGAGTGGAGCTTGTCGTTAAGCTAATGCTAACAACAACTAGCATGCTCATGTGCTCTTCCTGATTATTGGACAATAAGATACATGGGGAAAAAGTTATATATATATTATGAGGTGTTTCTGTTTCCATGGAATTATGAAGATAACGTGCTACCTCCAGAAAGTTACATACTGTGCCTTTGATTGTTTGACATATTCTTGATTAGACATGTTTGGTGTACTTGCCCTCCTGCTACAACAATGTCTTACCATTGTTTTAAATTACAGAATATGACTTTACAGCCAAAGGTGCACCCGGATTGTCCTACACCTATAGTCAGACAAATTCGCATTGGTCCTGTGTTCATTTTCTAAACAAAATAGTGGGGTGGGTGAGCCATCGGGGAGAATGATGACCTGTTGGAATGTAAGTACACAGCCATTAATCAAAGTGGGCCTAATGCACATTTTCTGATTTCTAAATATAATACATCTTAATCTCATTTTACACTGGAGGAATACAGAGTGCACCAGCAGAGCAACAAGAAAAAAAATAAAATCTGCAAAGTTAAATATTAAATACAGTGATCCCTCGCTCCTTTCTCGGTCTCACTGTTTCGCATTTTTTAAAGTGCAATTTTGCATGCTTTTTTTACACCGTATGAACGTGCATTGTGTTCTGCGTCCTGATTGGTTAAGGGACTGTAGACCATTGTCAATCAATCTTCTCCGTGCTGTGTCTCCTGTACAGTACAGAATGATTTCAGCCAAATTTACATAAATGTTCGATCGCAGTGTGACTCTTAAGTGCTGTATGTTTGCAAGTTTTCTACTCGACCCACAATGTCGATGAAACGCACCGGCAAATTTCAGAAACGCTTTAGACTCAAAAGTGTTTCTCTGTAAAAAGAGGCGCCTCTGCTGATACCACTGGAGCAGAGGCACATGAACAACAAGTTTAAAGCGATTATCGAGGAAGGGGGATATAATATATGAAGATTTGTTATTTTTGGAACGTAACCCCCGCGATAAATGAGGGAACACTGTAAACCAAAAAAAAAAACTATTTTGTTGGGCCGATATGATCACAGAGGGAGCTCGGAGTAGAGTCGCTGCTCCTCCACGTCAAGAGGAGGCAACTGAGGTGGCCTCCTGGCTGCTCAGGAAGACCCAGGACACGCTGGAAGGACTGTGTCCCTCTGCTGGCCTGGGAACGCCTTGGGGTCCCACCTGAGCAGCTGGGGGAAGTGTCTGGGGTGAGGGAATTCTGGGAGTCCCTGCTTAGACTGCTGCCCCTGCGACCAGGCCCCGGATAAGTGGAAGAAAATGGATGGGCCGATACAGTATCACTGATAACACTGATAAACTGATTGACTTCCATTTGATTTATGGTTTATGGTCATGTCATTTTGCTTTGTAATCCAAGTATGATTTACTTTTGTGTTTTTTGTTGTGGTTTTGTTGCATCCTTTAATGCACGTTTAATAGAAAACAACCACAAAACGAATGTTATTGCGGAGCGTGATCCTGCAGCCTACAGTATAGCACGGTGAAATGGAAAGAAAACAAATATGGGACAGATGGGGGGCTCATTGTGCCCGTATGTAAGTAAAATTATGCATCTTTGCACAAGAGATGAATGGCTTTGTTTGAGCGAGCAACAACACACGCATCTGTTTTCTCAAGCTGCTGATGGCGGCCGTACTGGGAGAAGAAAAACAAAACACAACTAGTTTATCTTCCAATAACTATAGCGGAACATTATTGCATGCTGTTGGTCAATGTATATTCAGGCTCTCAGGGATACAGTGCAATCAATCAAGTACAGTATACTATTGTAATAACGTAGCATCATTAGAGCAGTCTTTCATTCATCTTCTAGACTTGCTTCCCGTTCCAGCACAGACCCATAATGATCTGATGAATTATATACATGCATTGGTGTAAAAATGACTTGACATATGTGGTTGTTGTTTTCTTATTGAGTGAACGCTAACTTCTTTTATGAAGAATTCCAGCTGTTCCAGACAAGAGCATGTCAATAAATGATTCTTGTAAATAGCTGAAATGAGTGGTAGAAAAACACTTGTGAAGAGACGCACTGGCCTCGCCTGTTTTCGTTCAGCTGGAGTGATTGAAGTACAGCACAAAGATAAACAAGAGAATCAAAAGAGAAAATCAGACCTATGATTGCATTTATCAACTAGCAACAGGTTTGAAGGTGCACTTTTCAACTATTCACATGTGTCACCTGCTTTTCTCCATGGACATGTTATTGTTTTGCCTAGAAAGTTCTGCAATATGACATTAACGCCATAGTGTTGAATGCTATCCCCGACGGTTGTGGACTTTCCATTACTGTAACTCCGCAACCAATTGTGCTAGCAAGTAAATTCAAACAGTGTCTCAAAGCAGAGGCATGGAGCTCTTTAAATATGTTACTGTCATTACGGTAATGTGCTTACCTTGTCCCTCAAAGTTGACCAATCAGAGAGCAGGTGGCGCTGAGATTCTCCGAGTCCGTTATTTAAAAGGAAAAATAAGGATGGATATGTAAAATAGAGGTAGTTTTGTGAAAAAAAGGTAAATGTACATGCTGATACTTCCTTTAACATGATTTTTATGGCTAAAAAAAAGAAAGAAAAAGCCTAGGTGAGCTATAAGTCTATAATGTGGTCAGTCGTTTAAGAGCCTCATGCCTCTGCTTTGAGACATCGTTTGAATTTACATGATAGCACAATTAGTAGCGGAGTTACGGTAATGGAAAGTGTAACCGTGAATCTATCGGCGATGATAGCATCCAACGCTATAGGGTTAAGGTTGTCCTCACACTGCCACTAGTCAGATGAACGTAAAAGCACATTTGCTCTGAGTGTTGTGCACTTGGGCCGGTGTGAGCCTTACTATCACATTCTGGGATGCAGTTAACGGCCGGTCTCAGAGCAGCTCCACCCACACTCTGGAGCAGGGGAAGTGCTGTGTGAACGTGGCCGACCTACACAGTCCGCTTTGACAATAAAAGTGCTTGGAATTTGGCAAAAAAAAAAGCTTGAATCACATATATTTGTATGAATGGGCTCTGCAAAGTTGCTGTTTGACACATTCGTCTGACGAGACAAACTGGATCAATTTAATACAAAACAACTTGTATATTAGACAGGCATTTTTAAATTTAATAAAGTTTTCAACAAGTTATACTTTGAGAGGATATTACAATGATGGTAGGTGAAAGGTTTTTTGTCTAGGATCTTCAAAGCTTTTTTATATAAGGCTTCTGTTGGTTTTAGGATTGTCACACCTGTATGAGACCAGCTTGTTATGCAATAGCTTACATGGGAAAAGATCATTCAGTGCAAAAACATCATTGCAGCTTCATCAGTCAGAGCTTCTTATTTGATTAAAAATAGAGATGTTAAAATGAAAAAAAAAACATGTTTTTTGAAGGACAGTGTGGAATCCAACAGCACACCCAGATATTTAAATTGTGTTACTAGTTGAAGTTCATGATCTCCAAAAAAAAAACATTAGAACGACTAATTTTCATAACTTTTTTGGAAAAGATCATACAGACTGTTTTCTGCGTATTTAGGAGAAGGCAGGATCTGGTAAGCCAACTCTGAATATGTCTCAGTGATGATGAGAGAGTTTGAGCTGCTTCTTTTGGTGATTTTGCACTTGTATAGATCACCGCATCATTGGCATACAACTGTATGTCCACATCTTTGCAAACTTCTGGCAAATCATTAATGAAAAGAGAAAATAAAATGGGCCCCAGAATCGATCCCTGGGGGACCCCTAGTGGACAGTCTACAAAAGACAATTTCACTCCATTGACCACAGTACACCGTTTCCTATTAGATAAGTATGAAGCCATCCATTTTATGGCAGAGTCTAATATCTTGTATATTGTCTAATATACAAGAGCTTACATGGGCTGGCACCACCGCCTCTAAAAGAACACATTAAATACAAAACTGCATCACGAACAACCAGAGCCATAAGCAGGGGTGACTGTGAGGTTCCTGTGAGAAAAAACACTACTTTTGGACAAAATGTTCTGTCATTCAAAGGTTGTGCACAGTGGAACAGTCTTCCCACTTTTGTAAGAGAGGCCCCCACTTTTACTACATTTAAAAGGTATTTAAAGGAGTGGCTTAGATCAACACAAACATGTGAACACAATTCACAAGTACTCAGTTTTAGCATTACATAAAATACTCGACCTATGAGACTTTAGGTTATGTGCAATACACACAGCACTTTAGAACTTGTGCAATACTCACGGCACTGTGAAAACTCGTGCAATACACACTGCACTTTAGAACTTATGCAATACACACAGCACTTTAAAGTTGTAGTAACTCTCCTGAGTTTATGTTTTTGACTTGGCTTCTTTCCTGCCCTGTATGTATTTGACTGTATTTTGTTTTGTAATCTGGCATATTTACATATGTATCTTATGTTCATTAATATGCACTGTCCCTTTTCTAAATAAATAAATAAACAGTCTCCTCCTGCACCTGTCAGGTGAGCCTAGGTCTGTTTACACAAGTGAGCCTGGGTGTGTCTGCACACATGAGCCTGGGTCTGTCTGCGCAGGTGAGCCTGGGCCTGTCTGCATAAGTGAGCCTGGGCCTGTCTGCGCAGGTGAGTCTGAGTCTGTCGCCTCCTTTTGGAGGCTTTGCAAAGAATGGATGTTAGCTTAATGCTGTTGTCCAAGTGCATCTGTGTTTGTGTAATACTTATTTCCTCTCTCATGAGTTTCAGTTCCAGATGTCCTACTTCATCTTAAAGCCAGCGCAGACTGTCCCGGCCTTTTTTAATAAGCAGGGAATCAGATAAGTTTATGAGCGATGCTACAACAGCAAACGCTAAACTCGCTTCTGCCTCATCAAACCTCTCTTGTTCACAGATTTATTTCACCTGTCGTCAGAGGTAAGTGTGAGACTGTCCCCGTGTCCTGTGGAGTTTGTCTTTGTTATGTGACTCTGGATTTGAGTGCGGGGGGGTTTTGGGGACGCTCCGCAGGTGTTTACGATGAGAGCTGGGCTATAGGGCTCGCTGCAGTGCCGTAATAACATGTTGACTTGACTCACACACTTCGCTGAAAAGCTTTGGACGACACGACGATCTGCTCGGTCAGATTTCTCTAATAGTTTCAATGGAGCAGCTGTTTTCAGATCCAAGCAGCTCAGTTACACACTTTGAAATACAAAAAACAAAGGAATTAACGAACTAAGCTATATTTTTTGTCGTTTATGTTGTTTATAGTCAACATCTATATATTATTTAAACACTAATATTGCCGAACTATCTCAACTTTGAATGCTTTTTTACAAATTTACATGATTGATAGAGGGAGCGTCGCCCTAAACGCCCATTCTGGACCAGCCGCCACTGCTATCCTCTTCACTTCTGCTTCTTACACTCTCTCCCCCCTCCTCTTTTTTTTGCCGTCTTAACTAGCCTTGAAAAACAAACGTACACAAGTGTTATTTTTGGTCTCCGATTTGAAGCGAGGAGACAGACAAACATTGCAGCAGACACAGGCAGGATTAGGAGCAGGAGGCTGTAAAAACTATGACAAAGGAGTGCATTGGGAGACATGACAGGAGTGATAAGTGTAAAAATATGCTTTCGGCAGCACACTCCTGATTACTTTGCTACTATTATGGTTTTTCTTCCCTCCAAAGAGCAGCGCTGTGTTGGCTATAAAACAACACAGTGAGCATACAGCACGGTAGCCAATATTTGAAACCTGTCTCCATCCAAACACGATGGATGATGAGATGGATTCATGCTTAAAGGTGTGCTATAGAACTTGTCTGGTGGAGAGAATAAAGCTTGTCTCCATGGTGATGCTGGTTTTCCTGGAATAAATGTGTTTATTAACGATAAAAAAACAAATGTGAGCAGGTTGATATGTTCTGAAAGTCTTAGATCAATTAATTTAAAGTAGCATCGTGTAGCTTTCGTCACCCACACGATGGAAATGAAAAGTTAAACCCATGCTTTAGAACATTCTTCATGGAGATAAATGCCATATTGTTAAATATTATAGCCAAAGGAACAGCATTTCTATGGAGACCAGCAGAAAAGTCACATAAAAGTCAGGTTTGTGAGGAAGCAAGCCTGCTCACAGTAAGGACACACATTTTTCATCCATCCAAACATCCAAAATGATAACAAATTTTAAAAAAAAAATCTAATTAAGTTAATTTTTTTCCTATTTTTGCCTGATAAGTGACATGGTGGGGCTTTAAAAATGTCTGAATCATTGAATTTACTTATTTTACATAAGCTTTATTTATCCAGGTAAGATAACTGAGAACCAATTCCCATTTAGTACAACAAGATAGAACGATATAGTAGACACAAGTAAATGCCTTCTTTAAGGAACCGAGTTTTCTCCTAATTCAGTAACTATTGTCTAGAGATTGCAATCTGGGTTAGGTTAGAAACAGTGCAACTCTTCACTCTTTGTGATTTATTGCATGTGGTGTTAAGTTCATGGTGGGACACTGTAGCACTGTCCTGCAATGAACTTATAAACCTGAGCCTGGAAAGGTTGTGGCTATTTAACATATCTGCAAATGAGTAATACCTGCAGTAAGAATGCCACAGGAGAAAATGATATACCATTTTGACATTACAGATGGAGTTTGTTCTTTATGAGAATTAATAAACGGATCCAGTATTATGCATTTGGAACTAATGGCTCCTTATGCAACTCCAAAGCAGGTTAAAAGTTACTTTTTATTTCTGTCTTTTTATCACTGAGAAAAACATTTGAACAAATTGGTTATTAAACATTTCTGTGGACATTCTTTTTTTTTTTTTTTTTAATTAATAAAAAAAGGTTGTTATATGCAGTTTGTTACAAAAGAAATTGCAGATGGAAAATAGCCTCTTGGAAATGCTGATTAATGTACACTGTCCTGCCTATACTGTTAAAAAAAAATAAATAAAAATTAAAAAATAAAAATTATTTTTTGACATATTTCTTAAAACTTTATTTCTACCAAAAAAATAGTTACTGTTATTAGTTATTTTGTTACTGCACTAAAATATATTAAAGCCATAGTGTCACATACTATGGATTTTAGCCTAAAAATAAATTATAAATGGCTTTTTTTTTTTTTTTTGTACTAAAAAGGGGGGAAAAAAAGCGTCCTTACTTTGAGCAGGCTTGCATCCTGCAACTTTCCATTTCCATGGAATCATGCAGGTGTCGTGTCATATCCAGAAAGTTACATAGTGGACCTTTAAATTAGCGTTTTAGTTATCTAACAAATTCTGAAACCATCAGCTAAGAAACAATTTGTAGACATTATGTAGCTAATTTGAGTAACAGCAAATTGCATTCTGTTCTCACAGATTTTCAAAGTGTATTGAGACATCTTTCCCCCGGTTCACTTTTGCTGTCAGCCCCATCGCACTCGTATTTTTAAAAGTCACCATGAGTGGCATGTGTCAGCCAGTCCCTTGTGTTCGGCTTCCTTTTCATTTCTGCCACTTTTTGTGGCCACACTTTTGACCTTCTCTCACTAAAGAAAAACACCTCGCATAGCGGCGCACAGTGCCCTGGATACAAAGGGACTGATGACCTAGCATGGGGGAATGGTTGACTAAGCACTAGCTGTTAGCTCATTAGCCGAGTATGTATGTATAAAACATGAAGTGCACTCTCATTTAGTCGACGCTAATTTGACTGCGTCGTGATGGGGTTGAACAAGGTGGGGCGGCCCCGAGTGGAGAGGTCGGCCCTATTAAGAGCACATTAGTGGACGTTTACCGCACATGCTAGCGCAGTTCGGTCTCATAAGTACAGTGTAAGGGAGAGGAGTATCGAATTGACAGCTGGTGAAGAGGTGCATAAATATGGTAATTTAGTTTTATTTTGCTTGGGATTTTCATATCTGTTTTGGTTTAAAATGAGATGATTAGTTTGTTGCTCCATGTTACAGGAGCTGTACCAGAAAAAAACATGAAAAACAGAAAT
The DNA here is from genome assembly GCA_019594935.1 of Periophthalmus modestus. Taxonomy (NCBI): domain Eukaryota; kingdom Metazoa; phylum Chordata; class Actinopteri; order Gobiiformes; family Gobiidae; genus Periophthalmus; species Periophthalmus modestus. Next base: position 28,622,274 of record JAIEZT010000013.1, on the reverse strand, counting down.
AGTTCATTTGAAATAGCTTAGGAGTGGTCCAACAGCATTTATTCCTCAATTACCTTATACATTCCAAGTATCCAAATTATTCACTGGGTGTTTATGAGCACTTTTACCTCACATCTTAATTCTTATGAGACAGAGCGGAGTTTTGCCGTCACAGAAATGTAGTAAAAAATTCATTTGTGTGTGTATGTGTATATACATATGTGTGTATGTATGTGTGTATGTATGTATGTATGTATGTATGTATATATATATATATATATATATATATATATATATATATATATATATATATATGTGTGTGTGTGTGTGTGTGTGTGTGTGTGTGTACATACAGTGATACTATACTATATATAATACTATATACAACTGTGTACTTCACTCCTGCTATTTACCCGTCTATGCACACACATACACAAGCACCCACCTATTCATTCTTCGAGAGCACTGTAGGCAGAAAAGCCCATGGTTGGGATTACGCTGAGGAAGCAGGAATTAATTCCAATCAGGCTCCTAAAAGGAACAGTGCCATCCCATTCTAACCAACCCCCCCTCACACACACGAACGCATGCACGCATACCACCCCACACTACAAATACTACACATTCAATCTCAAAGAGCCCCATAATCAAATATACTACATACTGCAATTTACTAATCACTAATTATAATAAATACTACAATACTGAAATAAGAAGCATCACAGCTGACCATGGTCTAGCATAATGCTTCGCTAATCTCAAAAGATATGTCATTTGAATGTACAAATAACACATGTTTTAGGAACATTATTCAAAATGTATGAGAATTTAAAGGTGAAGTATGTAAAAATTAGATTTTGTGTTTGGGTTGTTCATGTTCTGATCAAATATTGCAGAGAAATCAGACGGCAGGCAGAACAGAGACTGCACAATGAGCTATGCAGTTCCTCACAAACTTCTCATTTGTATACAACCTAACTGGGTGCAATCCAACAAATACACCAAGCTAAGGCAAACTGGAGTCTCCAGAAGACGAAACCATAAGTGGTCTCCAGTCATACATTGATCAATATTATGATAAAATGCTGAAGAACCGATCGAACAAACATGGAAGGCAACAACTCAGCTCAAGTGCTTGCCACAGGCTTACACAAAATATTCGAGAGTTCATCACATTCATAAATGATAAACTGACAAAACTCAGCCTTTTAGAAACCCTTAAAAGAGATCAAGAGGAATTGAAACAATCTCTTTACTGCCACTGAACTGGATGGCTAATAAACTCTCGTTTGACGCCACAAACAACATTTTGAACCTGCAATGATGGACAATATAATCATCCGCGGACTTCTCGAAGAACAGATAGAGACCTATCAATCAACGGTGTAAAAAACATTTCTCAGAACTAACCTCAAAATGCAGTATGCCGACATTGCTGGCATCCACTTTGACAAGGTTCACCAGGTCGGCCAACGAAAAGTCACAGTAGTAAACTTACAAACTCGAAGGACAAAAGTGCCATAATGGAGAAAGCCAAAGCACTAAAGGGAATGAACTTCTTAATGAGACAAAGACAAAGATCCAACCCAACCACCAGCTATAGACCACTATCACTACTCAATACTGACCTTAAAATTATCTCAAAGGCACTTTCCTTCATCAGATAATCTCCATCAACTATTCAATCTCTTTAACATTCTCAACAAACAAACAATAAGACCTTTATAACTTCATTAGATGCTTTGTCATATATACACATACACTCACATATATATATAGATAGATAGATAGATAGATATATAGATTTTTTTTTTTTTTTCTGTTACAAACACTTCAGCAATTTAGCTTCAGGGAGTCATTCATACACTGGATTAAGACACCATCCATTCATTTTTCTCCGCTTACCCGGGGCCGGGTCGCGGAGGCAGCAGTCTAAGCTGGGACTCCCAGACTTCCCTCGCCCCAGACACGTCCTCCAGCTCCTTCGGTGGGACCCAAGGTATTCCTAGGCCAGCCGAGAGACATAGTCTCTCCAGCGTGTCCTGGGTCTTCCCCGGGGCCTCCTTCCGGTGGACATGCTCAGAACACCTTCCTAAGGAGGCGTCAAGGAGGCATCCTGAACAGATGCCCCGAGCCACCTCAGCTGGCTTCTCTCGATGTGGAGCAGCAGCGGTTCGGGCATTACAAAAAGCTCAGGACCATAGGTGAGGGTAGGAACGTAGATTGACCAGTAAATCGAGACCTTTGCCTTTTGGCTCAGCTCCTTCTTTACCACAACCGGAATAAGATACAATATACAAAAAGATACAGTCATTACTAATGGAATATTTTCATCCACATTCACATTACAAAGAGGCACGCAACAAGGCTGTTCACTCTCCCCCCTCCTTTTTTACCCCTGTTTATAGAGCCACTTGCAACATGGGAATCCAGGTCACAGGAAAGCAACACATACAGTGATGACATATTACTCTATTTGCACAGACTCCTCACAATCACTGCAGGAAAAATTCAAAATCATAAATACATTTTCATCTATATCTGATTATACTATCAACTGGAACAAATCAACTATTCTCCCTCCCCGACAATCCATGGGTCTCTGCAGCTCAGGACTCACTCTCTGGAATACACATGGGCAACATCAGACATTGTCATTTCCCCCCCCAGCTGTCAGAGTTTGTTCTCACTCAATCACAGTCCTCTGCTTACACAACAATAGGAGAGGATCTGGAACATTGGGCCAACCTCCCACTCACACTAATTGGACGTATCGCATCAAAAAAAAAAAAAAAAAAAAAAAAAAAAAAAAAAAAAGTAACCCCAAATAGCAAAAATAAAACACATTACAAAAAAAATAAAAAAAAATAAAAAGAATATGGACTTGATGCAACACATTTTACACATTACCATAGCAAACCAATTACAGTACTCAGTCAAATGGGCCAACCAATACACAACAATATATGGATACAATTGAACAGTCATACTTTATACATATACGCTATACTCAAAAGACAAAACCACAGCTTTACAAGAAAGTTTAATCTCAACAACTGAAATCTTGATGAAAAACTCTAAAACTAACAAACTCCTCCACATCACCCAATAAATAATCCCCCATTTGGCACAATAAACACATAAAAACAGAAACAACACTCACTTCACTATCACACCTGGGAACAAAAAGATATCAGCCATCTCCACCAGTTACACCACCACAATACAAACTCAAGAGGGATTTAAAAATATCCAAATAAAACCAATAAGATGAAAATTAACATACAAACAACACACACCACACGCCCCAAGACTATTTGAAAGCATACAGCATCTGAATCCTCACTACCTAAACCCCAGCATCATGCAGACACTTGTACTGAAAAAATAGTAGCATTTGTAGTAGCAACACGTGGCTCCTCCAAGGTTATACATAATACATTTTTTTTGAATCTATTGAAACAGCAGTTGATAGAATTGTAACATATTGCTATAGTGAGGAGGACAGCGCCATATCCTCCAATATTTGGTCCGACTGTCTGTCCCAAGGCCGCTGTGGCTGTAGAAGTGATTATGTATGTTCATGCCTATCCTGATACCGACTGTTTGGAACAAAAAACAACAAAAAAAATGGCTGATAAGCTCTGTCTTGATAATATTTAGGGCCAATTTTGATTTTTTTCCCCCACAAATAATATGAAAAATTTAATACAAACCCATTCATTTATGCATCTTTAGGCAGTTGGACGGCTAAATAAACCAAATATCGGCCTGTGCTGAAGATCGAAGGCCTATAGTTGATGCACTAACGAGCGCAAATAACGAGTGCAAATATTAGCAAACTATCCCTAAACTTTAATGTTGTTATACAAAAACTTTAAACTTGATTTTAAACCTAAGAAAACGGTTTGATACTCAATTTCGATGATAATTCAATTTTTTTTGTCAATCAGTATTCCCATATGATCTTACACCAGTTCTGATAAGTTGGTTTTTCAACAGCGCAATATGAGAATTTAGTTCCGATACTAGTTTTCGTATTAACTAGTATCTGATTTTCAAAACTTCTGACGACCCTAAACTCCATGTAACAAACACCATTTTCAAACTTGTTAATGTGTTTGTGATACCTCTTAATCACTCCTTTTAACAACACAATCGAAACGCTAGCGACGCACGCTCCTGACTTTAATACTATGCTAATGAGCCCCCCGACGCCCTCACTCACCTTTCGCTTCCACTGAGCTGAGAATGTTAAGCAGCCGCCTCCGACATGGCGCCACGCAATAAAAAACATGTTTGTTGAGATTAAAAGTGCCGTGGTTTTTTTTCGTGTCAAAAGCAAGCGTCAAAAGTGGTGCACTCCACTCAAGCATTATCTACTCCTGTGAAGCACCTTTCCTCTTAACCCCCCCCCGCCTCCCACCACCAGAACCACCGCCTCCGCTCGCCCCCCTCTCCCAGACGCTTCCGCCTTCCATCATTCCCTTCATAACCAAGTGTCACAACATAGCCACAAAGCTCATCTGGGGACTGGGGGCTATCATTCTAACAGCTTTTGTCTTCCCTATGCTTTGTCTTGTTTGTTTTGTATCAGGGAATGCCTTGAAATATCTAGACTAGGGTTTCAGTCAAAGTATCAAAAAGCAGATTTTACTCATTTGAGCGAGTAGCGAATGATCTTGAGCTGTATCAGAACAGTATAAGATCACACATACTAATATACGCCCATGGAACCTACTGGAAGACTGAGGGATTACACAGATTTAAAGTACGGTAGTATGAAAGAAAGTAATATTATTTAAAGTTGAAAATCACATTCTATTGTCTAAATAAAGAGCGTTTTATATCATGGTATAATAGGTATGTGAGTCTATTCCTTAGTATCAAAAATCGAGTTAACAGTTTAAGTATTGTGACAAATATTATACTTAAATTCACAGGTTATTTTCCATACTTCGTGTCCTGTCTGCTCCTCAGTTTTCACATCAGGGAAGTTCATTTCAGATCGGTGCCCCTCCTGGTACATTTTATAGTTCAAATCACTTTAACGCTAACAGCACCTCAATACTGCAAAAAAAATCTATACTTTATACTGCTCTTTTCATACTTTCAATGTTCTGTAGACTCATCGGTGGGACTGGAACATGGACAACTTTGCATTACTGGTCAGGTACATCAGAAAAAAGCAACATAAAGAGTAAAGAAAAGAAACAACGATGATAACCTGCTGAATGACTGAATTTATATTTATTTTAATAGATTCCTTTTTCAGACTAGTTTAGTTTTATATTCATACTCTCTAGCGCTCTTCCTCAGAGTGGTACCCGGACGAAGGGCCTTTTTACTCTCACACACCCGTCGTGAAGAAGTCGACGCAGGTGGCGCTGTCCCCCTGCTTCCACCGGTAGGGAGACAGCGCAAAACCTGTTTAAATCAGCTGACCGGACACATCACACCCAACATCACGTGACCACTCTGAGGAAGAACGCTAGTGAGCAGGTATGAAGGCAAACTAAACCTTAGTCTGAAAAAAAAAATCTATTAAAATTAATTATCAGAAAACCACATAAGCCTGGGCCTGCTGAGTGACTGCTGGTACGTACAGTTATCATTCAAAAAATTCTGAATACTTTAATTTAATGAATGAATTATTCAGTATACCATCCTAAAATCTTCACATTAGGCTAACTTAACATTCTGATGATGTGTGTAATGACTGTGGTCTGGTTTTGATGTGAGGCAGATCAGAGTGCTATAGTAGAATGTAGTAGAATTTACTTTTGAATGGTCTTTTTGAAGATGTTTTGTCCTGGTTTAGGTTTAATATTGATATAATTACAGGGCATATCAACATATCAAAACACACTGCATTATAACAATTGAAATAATTAAGTTAAATCGACAAACAGTTTATTGTCCTCATTGGGAATTTGTGTTCTGCTTTTGACCCATCCTTGCAGCCAGCAGTCAGTCTGTGCTGGCAGGAAAGATATTAAACTTCTTTTTTTTGTTGTTTTTTCTGAAATGCCTGGTAATTTTATGAGACAGGTTCATTCTAAAAATAGCAATCTACCAATTTCAGAGTTCTAGTTGACTATGACAGCATATAATTTTTTATAGTAGTCATTTTCTCTCTCGTAATTTGAGGAGGATAAATGTCACTAATATTGCCTAATTTGCAGAGAATAAATATAGTCACTTTTAAGTTTAAAAACAATACAATGAGCAACAAATTGTTTATTTACAATGCCAAAATATCATCCATCCAATTCAAACTACAAACCACTAGAACGTAACGCCAAACAAACGCAACTAATTTCGTTTGTGAGAACCTAAACTGGGCACCTTACCGCAGGCCGACAGCTCTGCCACGCTGGTGATGTAGGGTCCTTCCAGGAACTGGGCTCGCTGTCGTTGATGTCCTGCACTTTGATGACGAACTCGGACTCGGGCTCCAGAGGGTCGTTGGAGAGCCTGTCCCTCGCCTGCGCTCGGAGGGTGTAGAAGGCCTTCTCCTCCCTGTCCAGCCGGGCCGTGGCGTGGATGTCTCCGGGTCAGCTCGTCGATGATGAAGATGGGTACCGGCCCCTTCACCCGAGATGGTGTATTTGATGTTGCCCTCGCCTTCGTCTGAGTCGGTGTGGATCTGCAGACACAAAGGAATGGGTTTAAAGTTGAAGGTTGAGCGCTTTCAGTTAAAACGTCCTGCATCTGTTTTTGTCACATGTTTTTGAGCTAAACTGGTCCTTGCCCCAGTACAGATATATTATATGGCGACTCTTATGGTGCGTTCACACTGGGGCATAAGGGGCGTCGAGGTTTACATTCAAAATCTCTAATGGACGCGTGTCCTTTGGTTGCTCTCTGCGTTTTTGCGGCGCGAATCTGGCATTGACGCGGCACGTCTTGAGCGTTCAGGCAATCATACGCTTTGTTCACGTGTCCAAAACCTGAAAAAGCTGAACTTTTTGGCATTGACTCACAGTGTCAGCCAGTCAGAGACTACACTCCAGTGATTTTTAGCAATGTCATAATCCGGAAAAAATAGAAAGACATCAGCCACAAACTAGCAGCAACTTAATTCATGACGGGCGCACTGGCTAGCGTAAAGGCTAGTCATGGACCCAGACACCCCGCTGGCCGAACCGATTGCCTCCATTGATGGCTTTTATGTAATAACTACTCTAAAGTCACTCTCTCAACCTGGTCTGCACCGTTCACAAAGACACAGGAAAAAACAACATCCAAAGGCACTCGCAGACCGCAACGGACACTCTGGCGTCCAGGGAGTCCCATGATGCGTGTCGGAGGGCGTCTGCCCTCAAATGCAAAGGCGTCCAACTAGAGGCGTCCAAGACTTCTTGACGCCCTGGTGTGAATGCATTATTAAGGTTAAATAAGTCTGGCTATATGCTGTCTGCAGCTAATTACAAAGCGATAATCAGGAAGTGCATGTTTGCATGCTGCTTGTTGTCGTTTTTTGCTGTCACAACAAAAAAAACGCACTGCTTTCTCAGAGTTGTGAAAATCTTAATAATTAGGAAACTCTGAATGCATAAAGTAAGTGAAGAATAAATCTGGCCAAATTCAGCCCGTTAAAATGGATCCATCCTGTTTTTAATGTTTTTTAAGACAGTAAAAATATAGGCACAGCACCTTTAATCTGTGAGCATATTATGTCTATGCGCTGTCTGCATCTAAATATAAGCTTTCTATACTTGAACCATGCGTTAACACTGATGCGCTGTTAGCATTAGAAAAGTACAGGAATGACTTTGGGACCACTGCAAGAATTCCTGGTATTTTTTAAGCATTTAAGACGGTTTTAAAAAAATCAAGTAGAGCGCCTTTGACCTTGTGCTTTGAAATGTTAAACCTCCCATTTACAGCTATGTAAAAAAAGAGATAAAGTTACACAACAAACCACACAATTCCCACATGCTCCGCTCCTTCTTCTTGTGTGCAAAGATAGCAGTAACAAAATCGCAGTGCCCCTAGTTGCCAGGAAGACCTCAGGAGTTATGCTCATATAGCAACTGATCACAAACCTTGTGTCTTAATCCCATTTTTATTAAATGCTGGTGCATGTTGCAAATGTAATAATTGGCTCTACTGTTCCAAGCATAGGTACAGTGCCCCTAGTGGCCTGGAGGACATGCATTAGTAATCATATAGCAATTAATCACAAAGCTTTTTAATCCTTGTCTTATCCAATTTCGATTTAAAGCAGTGTATGGTTGCAAATGTAATAAATTAGTAACGACTCTATTGTTACAAGTTAATAGGGTGTGAAAAAATGAGGTATTAGGCCAACATAAAAGAATATGCATTATGTATGTCAAAATATAAGAATAAACCATATTCTTTGGATAGCTGGTAATCCATCAGTTTTCCAGGTATGTTTGGGATCTTGCTTGTGCAAACTGGGACTAGTGACGTGACATTCGTGAACGAGTCGGCTCCTTTGAACGATTCCTTCACGTGAACGCTTGGAACTGAATCTTTTCTCTTTTCTGTTCATTTTTATGCCTTTTTTACACAGATTAATGAGAGATGTGTATCATTCTAAGGGTAACCACTCTTAGTTTGTAGATATAAATGAGTTCTCACATCAGCGTCTGTCTTATAAATAAACTGTAAAAGAGCCAATCTTTTGAACGGAACGGCTCCAAAAGATTCGGATCCAATAAAAGAGCCGAAAGTCCCATCACTAAACAGGACCCAAGGAAAAGTAAGCGTAATGTCTTTTCTCTTTTGATTTTTAAAAGTCTAAAGCATAGAATAAAAACAGCCTAATTACGACGAGTGCTTTGTTTACCCGTATGTCCTTGTGGTGAGTGAGTCTAGGACGCCGATCACAGACAACCACAGCGATATGCGAGGGCTTTTATGTTCTAACTCTCGCACTCCCAACCAGTGGAAACTTCTTTTATTATAGCTGAAATATTGATAGCGCCAAAGCATCTGGCAGTATTTTTTCCCCCGACTGTCTCTGTATTGTCTGCAGGATGGATCGGGGAGGAGGGGGATACGACAGATAAAAAATGGGAGCGCGCATACGGAGAGGGGAGGCAATATCGCAGCACAGGGCCGCATTATTCCAGCGTTTTACGACAAATACTTAATGAAAACCCCCGCGCAGGGTGATAGAAGCCTGTATTTAATTAAGGCTTTATAAAATATTAACCAGGGAAAAGGCATGGGCGATTCTACCCTCTCCCCCTTGCTCTATTCCGCAGAGGAACCACACTCGCGGGCGCGCAGACAACTCGGCATTATAATTTCAGATTGGAGGTGCGGTATGGGATGGCAGGGGAGGAGGAGAGCCAGGTTTAGTGCTTAGTAAAAGCCAAAGGGGAGATAGAGACCGGGGGACCGATGCTACGCCTATTGCCGCCGAAGGAATGTCCTAATCACATTAAGGCCAAACTATACAGCTGATTTATAAGAGCGCTTTTAAGTTCGCTCCTCAGTCCGGGTATATCGAGATTCCTACCTTTTAAACATCTTTGAAACGCTTTGATGGTCTAATTTGGGGCCGCATCGCGCGTGAAGGACAGAATGTGCAGGGGTATAGGTGTAAATCACAACACGAATAGCGCGGTGTCTTTTAACAAGACAGCTGTGATGGCCAGTCCCCGTGGGGATGTGGAATGGGGAAGGGGCTTCACCTGGAGGAGAGGCGAGGGCGAAGGTGGGGGTGAGGAGGAGGGAGAAGGGGTAGTGGGGTGTGGTGAAATGCAGAATGACCAGTGACCCTTCTGCTGTCAGATGGAGTTATGTGTAAGGATTTATAATTAAAGCCAGGAGTCTGCTCATTAATGCTCGTTATATGTAGATTTGTCATTTTAAAAAAACATTTCAGTGTTTTAATTGATTTATATGGGGAATCACATCACAAATTGTACAGATGGTCATATCCAACCGGGTACTTTTCTTTCTAAAAAAAACATATTTTATAATAATGGAATATAACATGGGTACTATTGCCACAAGCTGAAAATTTACCATTGTGAAAATATATGGACTAGCGTGCAGCAGCTTTTGTTTGGCCAATTTCTTACAAACAAAGCAACGAAACTGGGCTATTATGTGAGGAGTTTGAAACATTTAATGAAACCAAGCTAAAAGCAATTTAACCGAAAAAAAAATAACACATCTTGCTATGTTCCCCATGTCCATTAATCGCCAACGGTTAACATCAGTGAAGTTGGAATAAGTTACCAATTTGTTTAAGATTCTGCGCAATCTGCAAACGAAATTGCTGCTAAAACGAATGGGGTCACAGCTCACTGGCTAGGACGGGACGCAAATTTACACAAGCGAGACGGATTTTATTGAAAAAATACATTTTGCGATTCGTTCAATTCAGTTTTGGCCTCAAAACCATTTTCATAGCAAGTTAAAGTAGTTCAAGTTTTAGAGTAAGGCAATTCGCTGCTCATTCAAGCCGCTTCTTTCAGTTTCTGGTCAGATGGCAGGGTGGGCGCTGCCTTATTGATTAATCTGAAGGGAGGTGCTAACTACGCTGAAACTAACGCAACTATTTGTTAACAGTTTCAGTTTGTTAGCTATGTCTACTGAACTGCAATAAGTTGAACTGTAACCATACTGTGTCATATTTTTGCATACAGTCAGACCTCTAATGGCACTTTCACACATATTAGCTGACGGCTGTATGAGGATGGGTTATAAATCGGGGATAGGTGATGTCTAAGGCCCTCCATTCCTGTTTAAAAATGGAATAACAAAAATAGCTTCTTTAACTCCACTCTCAAACCATTTCTTTTTCTTTGTAGCTACGTGATCTTACTTCCAGTAAGTGTGGAGTCCAAAGAGAAGTGTTAATGGCTTTGAGATGGAGAGGCAGCACAGACTGGGGTCCCGAGCTGCTCTCACGACGGTGTTGTTACATTCTCTAAAAGCAAGCGGCTGTTTAGTTTGTCCAATGTACCCGCTCACTGCACTCTTCACTACACTGATGAAGTAGACAACCAACTGCTTTGGTTTGTGGCTCGGGGTTTTGTCCTTTGGGTGAACAGTGTTCTGTCTTAATGGCGACAATCACTCACTCACTCTAAAACTTTGGTCCAGATGGTAGACAGAATTGAATTGTGCAGCACATGTGGGAAAAAAATCTCACAAGATCGTTTTCTCATGCGTGCAGTCTGTGATTATTTTATCTCATGAGATCTTTTTTTTTTCTTTTTGCATGAGTTTTGTCCCATTCCTCCTCACTGCTATTGGCATCCAGAAATCACGACAAACAAGGTCATTCAGAGGAACCCTCGCACGGGGCATTAAAAGACAGGATGCGGATGCCAAACCTACACTGACCCCTGTACACACGGGAGTTAAAGGGGGCTCGTATTACGCTATTTTCTGATCTATGTATATTGTTGTTTCCTCTTATCAAAACATCACCCGGAGTCTGATTTGTTTTATTCACATAAGTTTAAACAGACAAATCCTGCATATTTACTGTGTGTCTCTACTCTCAACTGAAAAACACTCTGTTCCACCTTGTGATGTCAGTATGGGTGACAGTAGCTCAGTTGGTTGAGTTGTTTGTCCACTGATCTGAAGGTTGGCGGTGCAATTCCCCGCCCTCACAGATGAATGCTGTCGGTGTGTCCTTGGGCAAGACACTTAACCCACCTTGCCCCCAGTGTCTGCGTACACTTGTGTGTGGGATGGGTGAGTGGTGGCCTTGATGTAAGCGCTTTGAGTTTGCCTTAAAGGTGGGAAAAGCGCTATATAAAAAATGTTTACCATATCATGTGCGTAACGTAAGGCAGTAGGCCCCCAAGAGCCCATGCATTTATATTGAAAAGAATGATTGCAATATGTTTTTCCAGGAACTAAACGCGTCGGTGTTTATACTAGTCTAAAATCCCTCTAAAACGATGAGATGTGTTTTATTCGTAGTAGCTAAATATGTTTGCCTACATAAATTTTGAGGTCAGACACTGGGTGGACCCTACATGTTGTACCATTGAACTAGAACTCCCTTTCTTACATGTTTTTATACTGTTACACTGTTGTGAGCCTCTACAACTGGGTTAAGATGATGACTTCATTTAGTCAAATATAACATGTGGAAATGAGTGGTGGGAACCCCAATGACAAATTCTGCTTAGGGCCCCTTAAAGGCTAGGGCCCAGCCCCTGATTTCAGACTTGGAGTTCCCAATCATATACTGTAACTGAATGGTAAAAGGTAGTTGTCTAGTTGTAAAACTACCACTACATGACATCACACTGGGGAACTGATTCATTTAGAGCTTTTGAAGCCGCAGACAGACTAATAATAAACGATTACTGAAATCGTGTGGGAAAGGAAACAAACACAACTCTGGGTAGGTTTTTGAGGAGGAAACAGCATTATAACCAGCCTGAAACTCATAAGAGTCCATTTAGTGTAATCTAGATACTTACTCTATTATTTAGCATATCTGAACCTTGCGACCGTTTCGATCGTCCTCTCAGAAACAAGATAACTCCGATCCAGGCGGAAACTCATCGTTGAGACCGACACGTCCATAGAACCCCATATACAAACATGACGGCCTTTATTATACTCATTATAGTTGCGAGTTTCGAGTATACCATATTCAAACTCATTACTTTGTATCTGTCGCATGTCAAGTAAAAGTAACCCTCGGCTGCGTTTAGTTT
>JAIEZT010000013.1:28557528-28609515 GCA_019594935.1 Periophthalmus modestus | reverse complement strand
ACTGCCCAAACCCAGACTTAGAGAGGACTTATTAAGCCTTCGCCAAACGAGCCTTAACACAGCTGCAGTACATCCAAGAACAATGCTGCTCGGCGGTCATGACTAGAACCAGGAAGTATTTCACACATAACCTGTGCCCGGTCCGTGCTTGGCTCCTGTGGCTCAGAGAAAGACATTACAGCAGCCCTTGCTTGTGTACAAGTCCTCTCCATGGACCAGCACCCAAAGTACATCTCGGACATGTTAGTGCCATATGAACAATTCTCACATTCTGAGGACTTCAGGGGAACGGCCTCCTGCTGGTGCCAGAGTCAGGGACTAAAACAGGAGGATCAGGTGTTTCAGTTTATGCAGCTACAACCTGGGAACAGTCATGAAGACGTGGAGACAGGCCTCTACTTTGACAATGGTTTTAAATCCAGGCTCAAAACAATTCAGTTTGGCTGTGCAGATGACTGCAAAGTTTGTGTTCTATGCTTTCTTTTAATGTTAATGTCATGATGATTATGTGTCATTTATTTCTGCTTTGATTTTTGGTATTGTGGCGTTCTTTATGTCGGTATTAGCATTCTGAATTACGTCTTGTGTATGGAATCGTGGACTTGTACAAATTAAAACTTGGCCTTTGCCATGTTTTATGATTTACGTGATTTCTATGATTTTTGTTGTGTAAGTCTCTATTGTTCCCCAAAACCAGTTACAGAACTGTGGTCTCATCTATAAACCACATCACATCACCGTCTGCCTCATCTGTGAAAACCAGATGTATAAAGTTAACGAGGTTTTTAGACTGGAATGCTGATTTTACCATGTACAGGTCTCTTTTTATAGATCACAAAACTTAACATGGAAAGTCACACACATTTTGGTGCGTAGGCTACAACATGCTTTTATAAATGAGACCCTGAATCCGGAGCGCAAAAAATGATCACAAAACGTACCCAAATAGGTTGCGTAACTGCAACAGATTCTTTAAATAACTATGAAACAGCATTGCGTGAAGGACCATATGTAAGCATCAGTATTGCAGTTACTTTAATTAAACTATTTTATGCAATTATTTTCACGACAGACATTCAGCCAACCAGCAAGAAGAATAGAGCTGTCAAAAAAGCTTAGAAAACATAAATACTAGCAGCAGCAAAAAAAACATAAAATATAAGTCTGACTTTTTGTAAATGATCTCATTGCATCCATGAATTGGCCCAACACTAAACTTATAGATCCTGAAACTGATACAGGCAGGGCAAGGCTTGTTATATATGTAGAGCACAATTTGTTCACAGTGCTTTACAGATTAAGAAAGACAAATCAAATATTAATAGTCATGATAAAAATTAACATGACTAGAGAAGAGTGCAGAATAAAAAACTTTCATATCACTAACATCAGCAGCTTTGTTACTATCTAAAAAAAAAAAAGCAAAATGGCTCAAACTGTTGTGTCTATTGGTGCATAGGACTGAAAGGTTTTTATTCTGCACTCTTCTGCTTTAATAAATGTTAATTTTATGACGATTATTTATGTTCTGATTTGTGTGATTTGAATGTCTTTTTTTATTCCGTAAAGCACTTTGACTCACGTTGTGTACAAATTGTGCTAGACACATAACTTGCCTTGCCTTTCAGTCGTATGCACAGCTAAAACAGAATCCTTTGGAGCCATGGAGAGACTCGTACAGAAGCAGAGCTGTTTTAAAGTCTATTCTCTGAGCCACATGCGCCAGAGCAGAGACTTGAGCACAGGACGCAGGGATTACATACTACACACAGGACGGCAGTACACAATTAAAGTTCATCGCTAATCATAATCTTTGAGACTCAGTTGTCTAGACGTAAGATACAAACAATGTCATCCCCTGTTCCCCTGAAAGCTCTGGGTAAGACACTCGGAGAGACCACAGACACTGTGTAGACTTGTTCACTCAGATGAGAGATAACATGTAGTCTTTTTGGTGCTTTTAAAACTCTTCTAAAAACTCCCAAATTCCCATGAACAATTACCAGCACTTTGGCAGAAAACTTCAATTCTGAGCACTAGTCATTATTCCCATCCTCGTTTATCATATTATTTGTCAACAGTTTGCTAACACAAGCCTTTGCAGAGGACTACACAGACGCTGCTCCCATTTTAGCACACGCTTTAGTTACATCTCAGCCCGGAGCTCTGAACATTTTAAGATGCTTTTTAAAGATCCTTTTTAGGCTAAAGGCATCTCCATATGTGCCGTCGGCAGGTGAACTCGATCCATAAATACTCACAAAGGGAGAGGAGTATACACACACTACCTGGGAACTTTAACACAACAGAAAGTATTTCCAAGTAATAACAAAAAAAAAGAAGTGTAGGTCTTGCTGAAACCTGCAGAACGTCTAAAAAAAAAAAGGTTAGTTTTCATTAAATGGCCATTTCCTTAAGCCAGGCTTGAGAGGAAGTCACGTTTTGTTCCAGTTTTAATCCCAAACCGACTTTCTAATCCTAACTCTGATTCAAAATAACCCTTAAAACCATTTTAGCAGGTCTCAAAACTATAACCAAAAAATACTGCTCTCAAATGTAGTGAAGCAAAACCGTATCCGCCCATTCAATTATCGTATTTTCCAGACTATAAATCGCACTTTTTTTCATAGTTTGGCCGGGGGTGCGACTATACTCAGGTGCGACTTCTATGTGAAATTATTAAAATATATAATTTCACATCTTCGGTATTGTCTGTATTAGTATTGTATCTACTACTCCTGTACCGCTGACATTTTAAAATTTCAACAATACGGTAATTTAAAAGATATCTGAGAAAGACAGAACAAAAATGCTGCGTCTGAGTCACACCAGACACGTCTTCAGTTCTGTCTATGCTTCATGTAGCTGAATAAATATATAAATTAGTTAAGTTAGCGTGCTGTCCTGCTATTCAGCCTGTTATTCTCTATTTTATTGCTATTATTATAAACTTGCCTTTAAAGATAAAATGTCTTGGTCTCGGATTTTGTAAGAAAAAATTCCCCCCAAAAAATGCAACTTATAGTCCAGTGCGACTTATATATGTTTTTTTCTTTCTTTATTATGCATTTTGGGCTGATGCGGCTTATATTCCGCTTCTATAGTCCAGAAAATACAGTACTTATATAAAGAACAGATACCAAAAAGTGTACACTACTTTTACTTTTGTACTTTGTAACTTCCCAGCAGATTGGTGAATTCCGAGTTGAGTTCTACACATTTTTCAATCAGGAAAGACTTTTAAACTTGTTGTTAAATCCAGTTGAGAAAAAAGCAGATGTCTTCTCATGCACAAAGCCAGTACCTCTCTGAAAAAAAAAAAAAAAGTCTGTATTTCCACTAAAATCGTTTTAAATATACATGTTGATGCCGCTTGTTTGATTTGTTCGGGGTGCTTCATTTCTGGCTTGCGCCCGAACCACAAAGCTGCCCTGTGACTGGTCTGAACCACAGGTGGGCCCGGCCCAGTCGCAACAACTGGAGCTGGACTATATGGATTCTCGTGAAATCATAAATATCACAAGAATTCATCTTCCTGGACAGATAAGGTCACTGTAGAGCAGGACTAAAACAGCTCTAAGCCACACCAGACTCATCTTACCTACTTTCTCAATCCCTTCTTTCAATAAAACCTCTTGACCACCGACTACCAGCAGACCAGCTCCAGCCCTCACACCCCACTGTGAGAATCCCGGCTCTTCTACAGTAATGGCTGCCCTCCTCAGGTGCTATAGGTCTTCAAGGACAAGGAGCCAGTTTTTTTGTGCGTGTCCCCTTGGCTCTGCGCCGGTTAATTACTGACAGCTGGTGTTGTCCGCCAAAGGTCACGGCTGTAGCCTTCCTCAGAGCCCCTGTCATGCCACTGTCTAGCCTCATAATGGCCGTATGCTAATGATGCTAATTAGCAAGAGTTGTGTTTGTTTCCTGTCATCTGCCGCACTGCTCTGGGGGGGCTGGACTTAGGGGGGAGGAGAGGACTGTAGATTATCATTAAAGTCACCCGGCCATTAAATCCGACAGCTCACATCACTACCCTGCTGCGGTCACCTACGGAGCACGTTGCTAACGACAGGGTTCGTGCGGTGAGCTAAACGGCTAACGGCTAATCAGGCTATTTATGACGGTACAGCCTACGAGGTAAGTGGGTATTTGTGGAGTGGAGCGAAAGGAGGGCTCAGATGCTGGGAATGTGTTGGAACTGACAAAGTTTCTACTTCTTACGTCTATTGGTCTATCGGCTCCATTGTTTTGAATCAATTGTGCTCGCAATTTAAATCAATTTACATGACTATGGATAGGCTATTTTAAATTAGCAACGTTTGTTAAAAAAATAATAATAATAATTGCCAGTTAAACAGAAACAGGGTCTAAATTATACTTCAGAACATTCTCCATGGAATTTTTTACACATTTACATGACATTTCCATGGAAAAAAAATCAAGTAAGGTTAGGTTTGTGGAGCTGTAAATCTGCTCACTGTAAGGAGATATGTTTTGTTTTTTTGGTGGAAAAAACAAAACAAATCATGCATATATCACAGACCAGGGGTGCCCAAACTATGGCCCGTGGGCCAAATGTGGCCTCAGACCAGTTTTTATTGGCCCTCAGGCTTCTTGTTGAAACCGCCCAATGATCCTAAGCTGTACTTTTAACAGCAAAATAAACTATTTCTACCACTATATCCTCAAACATCACATTGCAGTGTGACACAGACCTAAAATGAATGTGTTTCAAGCCTTATTAATACACAGCTGTGTATAAAAGCACCGCACTGTATTGATCACCGGTCTGTGGCCCTCCGCTTCGAATATGTTTTGAGATGTGGCCCTCGATTAAAAAAAGTTTGGGCACCTGTGTCATAGAGTGTATAACAAAGTGAACTAAGGGAGTGTGACGTCACCCGTAGCATTCAGCTCCGGTCAAATGAAACTTATTGAGGCTAGCAGTTATAGGAGTGGATTTAGCGCGGAGAGTTTCATATTTGGAATTCCAACCCGAGTATCATAGCAAAATAAAAAGTGAATCCATAGCAAGGTTGATGAAGGTAACGGCCCTTATCGGCTGCACCCCTGGTTCAGAATTGGAGCGGGCACTTAGCGATGCTGTCAATCAAACCTGTTGCTAACGCTAGCGGGAGCGACCTCGGGGAAAGAAAGCGCCCGTTTCGTTTGTTATTAATGTTCATATCTTGATTTACAGACACAATAGCGGAATAAAAAATACGAGGACAATGCAGGAGCAGGTTAATAAAAACATTTTAAGACCAAAATGACAAAGTTCACTGCAGTGATTACAGAGAGAGGGACGACAGTTTTTTTAGTGTTAAGTGATTTAGAGCCAGAGCCGATGAAGCCGGACACGCGCCCATTTATCATTTTGTATTTGGAACTCAGCGGCTAGGAAGTTAACTACGTCCATTTGGTTAAAAAGTTACACAGTAGGGCTTTACAAAAGAGCTTATGTAGTAGTCACGCACATTTTCTATAATATAAAAGCACTTTTGCATCTAATAAACCATCTAAAAACCCCTGATAGAGAGATCATTTTCAACTTCCACTTAATTCAAACCCACTGCACATCAAAAAAGATCGAGCTAAGCATCTACTTTTGCATTTACACCATCTCTATGAAGCAAATAGTCCATAAACGACCATACTGCCCCCTCTACCTCTTCAAGCATGTGCCAACTCCTTATCTCTCACCATATTAAAAACCACAAAACTATATTTTCATTACTGGGGGGAGTGGCGCTAATTCGCCCTATACCTGGTCCCACAGCTCTCCCGTCATTCGTTTTGGTCTTTGGGATTATGGCCTTATCTTAATTCTCCCCAGGTACAAATCAGTTTGACAGCGAGCTTTTTCGGGCTATGGGCAGTCAGTCACGTCCAGAAGAACTATATAATGCAAATGCTACGTTATTGTGTTTTATATTAAAAGGAATGGGACGTGTTTGGCACTTGGGTGTTATTAAAGCACTGGCGCCTTATATAGTGATTACAATGCGTGCTGTCATAGCGCCCCACTTGACGCACTTCAAGGAACACAGTTAAAGATTTACATGTTAATGGTGCTATTACTGCAATTTACAAATAATTAGCCAAGATTACGCTAATAAACATGCAAACAGCGTGAGGTGATTATTAATGAACAGTTACTTCTGCTTTGGAAGAGTGAGAAGTGCACTGCGTTCACAAGATGTTTTTTTGTGTTTCTGTAATTATAGGCGCTGTACCTGATGTTCACCGTCTTACAAATGTGAAAAATAGTTCAAAGGGTTTGTAGTGGTCCAAAGTTATTCCTAGCTTACCTTAAACATTGCAAAAGAAAAATTCAATTCCGTCAACTGGACTGAAGTTTCAGAGTGAAGACGTCCGCCACTTCTGCAGTTAGAAGTTAGAAGTAATTGTAATTGTTCCAGTGAGCCTCATCGTTTTGGTCTTAAAATGTTCGTATTAACCCGCTCTACATGATCCTGGTGTTTTTTTTTTTTTTTTTTTGATATTATGCCTGTGATTCAAGATATTAAACATTAATAACAGACAAATCAGGTGCCTTCCTTCCCCGAGGTCGCTAGCAGGAGGGTGGAGGGTGACGTCACACTCGTTTAGTCCACTTCTTTATACTGTCTATGGTCTTCACTCTAAAACTTTTCACACGATTCACAATTTTTCTTTTGCTAGAGTCATACAGTACCTGGACAACTGACGTCCCGAGGGCCACACATGGCAATTTGGGTTTATTAATCCGGCCTGCCAAATGTGACCAAATCATATTAAAATAAGTAAGAGTAAACCTTGTTCAAAGTTTTTCTGCTGTTTTTATTCAACTGAAATTTAAAAAATGAATTATTAATTTAATTAATGCATTTGGAAAACAATTTGTACAGTGAGCCTTGCATATTCATGCTTTGCTACATGTTACAGGACAAATCTGTGATGTAATATATACACATATATATCCTGGCCCGGCCCCTCTGTCAAATTTTAGAACCCATTGTGGCCTGTCTGTCAAAAGGTTTCCCCACCTCTGCATTATACATTCCGAACATCCTAAGTAGTTGGCGTGATGAGTTTATAAGCACTTTCACAACTCTCAATTGCGTAGTATTGCTGTGACAGTAAAGCTAATAACAACTACCAGAGTAACACGCACTTCCTGATTCTCGTACAACAAAACTCTTTATAATTAGATGACACAGTATGCAGCAGATCTATTTTAACCCTCAAAAGCTGTTCACACAATACAACAGAGCTTGTATACTTACATTGTTTTGTCTATTCTGGATGAGAATGGGTCAGAGGTTAGAACATTCGTCCACCAGCCTAAAGGTTGGCAGTTCGAAACCCTGTTGTGTCATTGATGAATATGGTTTGTGAGCGTATGATCGGTGATGGTCAGAGTAACCAATGATGCAAATTGGCAATACCATTGTGATTAGTTTGCAAATTAGAATACTACTACTACCGCTGCCACTGCTACTGCTACCACTACTACTACTCCCACTACTACTACCATTACCGCTACTACTACCACTAATACTACTAATGCGATTACTGTACTACCACTACTACCACCACTACTACCACTATTACTACTACCATTTCTACTACCTCTACTACTACTGCTACCTGCTACTTCTACTACTTCTACTACTTCTACTACTGCTACTACCACTACTATTATTGCTACTACCACTCCTACTACTGCTACTGCTACGACTTAGCCTTTGCACGGAGTTTGACAAAATTGATTTGAATGCAATGTGAATTTTTACTCTGGATGTGATATTTGGGTAATTTCCATGCTAATTGTGTCACTGTGGATTTAACAAAATTTCATTACTAGACAGCTACTCAACAACGCTGAAAATTTCAAAACATTTGCATAAAAACTGCATATTACAACAAACAAGCAAACATACTGCCATTGTGGAATTATTATTATTTTATTTTCCAGTCCTATTTTTTATTTTAATTTTTTTCCATTTTTAACTTAGGGCACGTTGCCAGGTCACACTCACTATCAGCTTGAAAGTCATTACCCACGTGTCTTTAGGCTCAAACTAATTTACACAGCCCGCAAATATTTACAAAGTGGCTTTCAACCTCAAAGTTAATTATGAAAAAAAAAAAAAAAATCTTTATCATTGTCATTTACATATTATGCAAATTTTGGCACAATAGATTTCGAGGGGTATAATAGCTGCACAACGCTCCATCAGTTTAGTTGTTGCAAATTACTTCGTTTACCTAATTATAAATCATGATGGATGAAATAAGCTAATAAATATGTCACCGAGGGGCTTTGCTAACGCGACGCAGGCATCGAGGAGGCTGTTTAGCGCAGTCGGGTGTCTAAGCACGGATGACTAGGCAGGGCGATACCACAATAACGATGGGGTTTTCTTATTTAAAACAGACTTACTATGCGAAATCGACTTTTTTTTTTTTTTTTTTTTTTTTTTTTAGAGCTTTTTCACCATGTTATATTAGTTCAATTCCCATTTACCCTGGAGAAGTTGTATTTGGAGCGATTCGTGCATGCGTTGAGTAATCGTTATTCTCCTGCATTCAAGACCTCATTACGCCGATCTACCCCCCTTTTTCCGCTCCAACGGTACATGGCCTCTGCGCTTTACTTACTTCTTTCCTCAGTTTTCTTTTCTTAATTATTGATATTTGTGTGATTCATCGTTTCAATCGTTTTAGATCAGTATTACAATTCAGAATATAATGATATACTGTATAATGATCCATGGGTGTCATGGATTCAGTGACCAAATGAAGTACAAGTAGTAAAGTACTGTTTTTCAGTAGAATTTGTAGGTATTTGTACTTTATTTATGTACATTTTACATAACATTGGATACTTTTTACTTTTACTTCACTCCATTTGAGAGCAGGTATCTGTACTTTCTCCTCCACTACATTTTTGAACTGGACTGAAAAGTAAGACGTACCTTTCATATGATTTGAGGGCTTATTTGTACCATGTTCGAGATAACGTCCTGATTAAAATTTCTGAGTTCAAACTTCGGCTTTGCGCAAACAAAAATAAAAACACAAAATTCAATAGAAAAGTTGAGAAACTGATTCATGTTGTTACTGTCGACCAAAATCTGTATTGTTTTTAATCAATATTACATTTAACACTTTGACAAATTCAAACACTTGCGTGAAATACTTTAACTTTTTACTGTTAAAGTCCATTTTTAAACAAGTACTTAAATACTTTTACTTAAGTAGATTCTTTCATGTGATAGTTTTAGTTTTACTTAAGTAACAAAACTGAGTATTTCCTTCACCACAGCATAGATTAGCATGCAAAAGCACAATAGTGTATATGACAGGTTTTCATGTTTTTCTGTGTGTGGTAAATATGTATCGTAGGTTTAAAAGTTGAGAAGAAAAGTACAAAAATACAGGAAGTACAGGAGCCTATGGCATTATCACCAAAAATTCCATCCAAAGTGCCAGTTTCACAAAATAGAGGTACTGTAATTCATTATTATTATTATTAAATTGTATATTCTTCTTCTTATTATTATTATTATCATCATTATTACTACATTTATTTATTTATTGTATGTGTTTATTTTTAGTTTTTTTGGTCTAATCATAACTATTGTATCAGTTTGACCAGCTCTGGCCCTTATTAACTTTACAGCAGTGATGTCAAAGGCCGGGGACGTGATTGGACCTTGAACGATCCAATGTGTTTATTGTGAATTCCGTTTGGCTGCGTTTCTATTATTCTAAAGGGAAAAGGACTCCGCTTATGAGGCTAAATGGAGTGTGAGAACAAGCAGCTAATACACTTAAGTCAATGGAAGAGCAGCAGGGAAGTGGGTGATTTAGTCCTCCTTTTCAATTCTGTTCACTGGGAGTCTGGAGCACTCCTTTGGGACGGTTAAGTGGTTGGGAATAGTGCCAATAGGAAAGTGTTTTTTGAAATTTAAAAAGTCAGAAATTGTGCTTTAAATTCCTGACTTTCCTTTTATGCGTTGCGTTGTTATGCGTTGTGAAAAAAAAATAAAAAAATTGACTTCTCTTGGATTTAAATTTCAAATAAAAAGCGGTGAAACTTGGTGATGAGTTTAAGTTTAATGCCGTACTGTGGAACATTCCAGGCTAAGCAATACCATGTTCCAAATCCATGTGACTTTTCTGATAGAGGGCCCTCCACTTGCTTGTCTCCATGGAGATGTTATTGCTTTAAACCAGTTAGTAATTATTCAGTTACAGGTGTTTTCTTCTTTTCGACAAATCCTTTACAAAACATACACATCGGGTTGCCTCTCCATAGATCTGACCTGTAGATTGCCATTACAATTACAATCCAGGCAAAGCAATAGCATCTCATCTCTGTGAAGACAAGCAGAACGCAAAAAGTTACAAGGTAAACCTTTAAAGTGGAACTGAATTCTCACAGTCAGTTTATTTGATGCATCAAAGGAAAAATGAAAGGATGGATATGTAAAATAAAGGTAGTTGTGTGAAAAGGGCAAAAGTACATGCTGAAACTTCCTTTAATATGATTTTTATGGCTAAAAAAAAGAAAAAAAAAAGTCTAGGCGAGCTATAATGGTCTATTGCAGGGGTGGGCAAACTACGGCCCGGGGGCCACACACGGCCCGTTGGGCTTATTAATCCGGCCCTCCAAACGTGGTCAAATTACTTTAAAATATGGAAGGGTAAACCTTGTTAAATTTACATTTCCCAAAAGATGGCGCACTTCAACTGCATCAACCCTGTTCGTGTGTATTACTCTTATTCTCTTATCAGCCCTTCTGCAAAAATGAGCTTATCAAAGAAAACAAAAGTGGATAGTGAGCGTTGTGTGTTTAATATGGAGTGGAACACAGTACCAAGTCCAATCAAAGTACCAAGGCAAGATTTTTGCTGGGATTCAAATTAGCAAAAGCTAGCAAGCCTTTCTCTGAAGGCGAGTTTTTAAATGAATGCATTTGGAAAACAATTTGTACAATGAGCCTTGCATATTCATGTTTTGCTACATGTTACAGGCCAAATCTCTAATGTAATACAGTACATACAGAGACATACATATCCTGGCCCGGCCTCTCTGTTCAATTTTAGAACCTATTTTTGGCCCGTGTGTCAAAAAGTTTCCCACCCCTGGTCTGTAATGTGCTCAGTCCCGAAAGCTTAATAATTGACACCAAAACATTTAATACCAGATGACATGACTGCATCAGCACTGACACGGGATAGAGCACTTTTAGCTGTTTTGCTTCCCAAAAACTGGATACGCTGATGACACAATCGCAATTTAATAACCTGGTAACGACCTTTTATGCGCTCACCTACACCTGTTTTTAATGTTTTATATGGACTCATATACTTATTTGTTCTGTTTTTTTTTTTGTTCACATTGTATTTTAAACAGGGCACCCATGAAAAAGACGGTGCAACTGCTCTTATTGGGTTCCCCTGTATAAATAAAGATACAGAAGTAGGAAAGAAGTGTGAATTATGTGAGAATATCTGCAGTTATGGGCGGTGTTTAGGTGTTTTTGTCCCACTTTGAACAACACAAATCACAACACAGCCTGCGTTGGAAGTGCACAGCTGTTTTTGGACCGGAGTACGTTAAGAAGTCACGACGCATTTGACTGAGACTATATCGTTTGATTTATGCATCGCTCGGCCTTAATGGCGTCAACACTGTCTATCAGAATGGCTCCCCACCCCACTGGAGCACCCTTGGGTGTAAGGCGGGGAGGGGGACGGCACAATTACTGTGAAGAAACCCGGGAACTGCCTGCACACATATGAGACGCTAGACTGACAGCTATTTAAGAGGCCGCCTCGTAAAAGAGATTTGTGCCCATCGTAGCCGGAGAATGCGCCGGCGGTGAGGACCAGAGGAGAGGGGGGTAAGTGCCACGTCTTTCCCCGATTCGAGTCAACTGATCTGGGGGAGAGCGAGTGCGGCGCGTCCCACCCCCCCCCTCCCCTCTCCACATTATGGATCATTTAGTTGGGTCGTAAAAGCTGAGGTGTTCTCACATGAAAAGTTATTCGTTCGCTGCTTTTCCCCAACGTGATTCATTCCGGGCGAGTTCATATACATGGTCCGTGAGGAAGAGGGGGAGAAGAGAAAGGAGAGGAAGAGAGAGGTAGAGATGGGGGAGAATACGAGAAAAAAGGGGGTGAAAGGAGCTCACCGGAGAGATATAGAGGATGGGAGGAAAGAAGATAAGAGTGGGAGAGTGAAGAAGGGAGGAAGAGGAGCAGAAGGGCAAAGAGAGAACAGTAAAGAAAGAAAGAAAGTGAGGAAAAGGAAAAGAGGGTGAGAGGGAAAGAGTGGGAAAGGGGAGAAGTTGGGAGAAGAAAAGAGACAGTAGAAGAAAAACAAAAAGAGGTAGAAAAAAACAGCAAGAGAAAAGAGAAGGACGAGAGATTGAGAGAGAGAGAGACATACCAGGAGAGAAAGAGGATGAGAGGAAAGAGGATAGGAGTGGGAGAGAGAAGAAGGGAGAAAGAGGAGAGGGACAAAAGAGAGCGGTAAAGAAAGAAAGAAAGAAAGAAAGAAAGAAGGAAAGAAAAGGGGTGAAGACATAAATGAGATATAGAGAGGGAGAAAGGAGGAGAAAGAGAGGCAAAGAAGGAGGGAGAGGCAAATAGAAGAAAGTTGGTAGAGATGTAAATAGAGAGAATTAGAGAGGGAAAAAGAGGGAGAGAGAGGAAGAAAGGATGGAGAGAAGGACAGACAAAGAGAGAGAGTATAGGGAGGGAGAGAAAATGTGGGAGAGGCAATGAGAGAAGATGGAAAGATTGAGTCAGTGGGGGCAGATAAAGATGAAGAAGGAAGGAAAGAAAGAAAGAAGCGTGAAGACAGAGAGAGAGAGCGAAAGAGAGAGAGGGGAGGGGAAAGAGAGGCAGAAAAAGAGGGAGAGGCAGATAAAAGACAACAGAAAGTCAGTGGAGACGTAAATAGAGAGGGAAAGAGAGAGAAAGGATGGAGAGAAGGAGAGGAAATGTGGGAGAGGCAAAGAGAGAAGACGAAAAGATTAAGACAGTGGGGACAGATAAAGATGAAGAAGGAAGGAAAGAAAGAAGGCTGAGGATAAAATGAGAGAGAGAGAGAGAGAGAGAGGAGGGGAAGAGAGACAAACGGAGAGAATTGGAGAGATGGAAAGACGAGAAGGAGAAAGACGGAAAAGGAGAAAGAAGATGGGGAGAAGAGAGGAAGCGAGAGAGTACAGTAAAAAGCATGGAAAGAAAGGGAGTACAGTTTAAAAGGAAGAGGAATCTCCAGTGCAGTAAAAGCCAGTGTCCTGCTCACACTGATCCTTCGAGTCCTGCTGTTTTCCACCTCGTCCGTCCGGGGCTGTAAATCTGCACTTTGTTAGCTCCTCTGCTTTAATAGATCGCCTTATTATTTGTTTTGTATGGGAATAAAAGTCAACAGGGTGGTGTGTTAAATATCTGGGGAAATCTACAGCGAGAATGAGCAGACGCTGTCAACAAACACTTTTTTTTTTTTTTTGACAGATAAGTTAAGGGGCCTGTAACCATTGTTTTTCCCTATGTATTTGAGCAACATTTGTCTTGCCCCAGTAGAGATGTGGTGTATAAGCAGCTCTTGAGATCAAAATAAGTCCGCTTTGTCCTGTCCGGGAATCAGGAAGTGAGCTGTTAGCATGCTAGATGTTGTTAGCTATACCATGACAGGAAAACTCTACTGAAAGGTATCAAAATTGTATATTTGAGTAGGGACAGATAAGGCAAACATAGATTAACACTTCCGTAATCTGATCGAAGTGTTTATAAGGTTTACAGTCCAGCGCGAGCAAATAGAGCTCCAAAGTTTAGCTTCTTTGACCGAGAAGACGTCACACAGAAGGGAACTCTATTTCATTTATTTACAAATTTACAGAGTGGTTCGGGAGCCAGTCCAGTTCTTAAACTAATTGCATATTGAAAGTTAGCCCTGGAGAACCCAAGAATCCTTTTCTTCTTTGGAAAATTATGAACATTGCATTAAATTACTGCTATTCACTGAATACTGAAATATCCACGTCTTCAATTATAACCCTTTATTCCCTAATTTAGGATCAGGGCCAAATTTGACCCATTGGGCTCGTTAATTTAGCCAACCCCCCCCCCCCCCCAAAAAAAAACCCCAACAAAACATACTTCTAGACATTCTGCAAGCTATTACTAAAAATATTAACAAAAAAAGAACAACAACACAATTTTATCAACCGCTGGTTTGCTGAGAAGATGATTTTGTTTGGGTAGTTTTCCAGCTCAACAGATCACCAATAATAATAATAATACGACTAATACTACTATAACTGCTATTACTACTACTGCTACTATTACTACTACTACTACTGCTATGACTAACTAAACTAACTACTGCTACTAAACTACCTAAACTGCTACTACTACTACTACTAATAATAATACATAACACTTACATAGCACTTTTCCTGGCACTCAAAGACGCTTCAGACAATTCAAGATAGGCAAAACACAAATGAAAGAAACATTTAAAAAAAGATGTAGATATTTAAAGGTAGTTTATGCTGGGCTCTTGCAGCTTCAAAGTTAAATTTCCTGAATGTCTTCACCTTCATTTCACACTTACACAACAATGATTCCTAGCATCCTAATTATTCACTCTGGTAACTTTAGAAATGCTTTTCAAAACCAGAGTCGAGTTTTGCGATCATTAGTAATGCTAACAACACCTAGCAAGTTAACTATTTCTCGGTTCGTGGAGGATAAAAACACTTTGTAATTAGATGCAGACAGCAGCACACGGCATTAGCATTTTAACCCTAAGAGCTGCGTTTACAACAACTGTACTGGAGCAAAATAAATGTTTCTTTATTACATGAAAAATACAGTATACAGTGCAATTCCTTTAAAGGTCATATATTACACAAAATTGACTCTTTAACTGACTCTGAGCTTTAATCCATGTCATAATGCCGTTGAAATTATCGAAATGATTCTAGTGAAGGTGTATGGAGTTTAAAAACACAGTGGAGCACTAATGACTATCCACAGAGTATATAATGTGAAAATAATTAGAATACTACAATCATGGGCCATGTATAGCTGTGGGTTGAATCACTATACCTATATCTGACCGAGCTGACAAAACCGATCAATAACTAAATGGTTGTTTTCTTTGCATCGCCCGGTGCCATTAACCATGTGACCACAGCTCTAAAATCAATCCCATCAGTCACTGTGGTTAAGCATAACACATCATGTTGTGGTCATTGGTCATATCATATACACGGAGCTGGATAGCAGAGAGTATTGATTGCAAGTCCTTGTATTTCTGGTCTCTGTTCTCTCACATGTCCATTTAAACCAGAGACTGTACAACGTGGACTAAAGCCTTGTTTCCATAGGGCCGGTACAGGGCCCTTTTAGGGGTCCAAAGCTGGAGGTACTACCTTCCAAAGGGGTCTGGAACACTTGGGACCTGGGACCGGCTTAATAAAATCTAAATCGTACCTGAATTATTTCTCATAATTGTATTCTCATAATGCTATCGAATCTATTGTAAACTAAAGTTATAGTAAACAAAAAAATAATTCTGGTTTATTGTCAGTTTCTTTGCATTTATTTCATTTATCTGCACCTCTACAATGTGTTTTAACTTCTCTTTATTTAATGTACTGGGATTTGCTAGTGCTAGTTGCTGATGCGAGAGGCGTGCAGGAAACAACTGTCACTGGAGATATGGCAGTATGTCACAAGGTCAAGTCAGCATCTGGTGAGAAACTTTTATTTTCTGTTAATACCTATTTTTTGATGGTCGTTTATCCAAGAAATGTCATGCGAGCCACTGCTGCTGGTCCTCCAATGACTGCATGGAGACTGTCCTGTGCCCCACGGCGGTGCAGGACTGCGTCACGCCTTTGGGTGTGTCTTGCTCGTCCTGTGTCACTCCCAAAAGCGTCCTGAACCGTCTGTAATTTAAACGCTTCCTGAAAGGGGGTGCCCCGTTTCCAACTGTTCCGAGCCAAGGCGGCCCAAGCAAACTGTGCCAGTGGAAACGAGGGAGTGTGGAGTAGGGATGGGACGATATATGATAATATCGTTAATCGCAAACGGTCCGCGATAAATCGTTTGTGGCATTTTTTCAAAATCGCGCACGATTATAATCGTCTTTACGGCACCAGACTGTCTCATGTTTCTGGTTTCAATACAACATTTAGATGCTAGTTTTGGTGTTTGCTCACAAGGGGGGGCTCTGTCACAGCTATGACACTTGTCTGTGCCTGTTCTGGTGCAGAGTCTGGTGGCGAAAAAAGTTGCGGGTCCGAGGGCAAAACACAAGCAACTTGCACGCGCATTTACGAGACAAACATCCTGCAGTGTTTGACAAACTTGAGCCAAAAATATTCATCGTAAGTGACATGAACTATTGAATGTAGATTGTGTCGTGTGTAGTAGCTAAACAGCATTTTACAGACACACACACGATATATATTTACCTACAATCATGTCAGTTTAACTTGTACAAACATCCACAGTGTCCTCGATTGCGAACTTCCTTTGTTTTGTCCGTTTCATCATGTTTAGAAGCAATCAGAAGATAACACGTGTGTTTAGCTCTGAGAAACAAAGGCCGTGTCCCAATTCATCACATGCACCGTTCGATGTACTGTTCGAAGTGCAGGTTGAAGTACCGCCCGACTTAAATGCGCCTTAGGGGCACTTTGGTGAATTTTTGGTGAATTGAGACACGGCCAAAGTCGGTCTGTCTTAAGTTTATTATGCCTGAAATCGACCAAAAGAAATGCAAAAAAGTGACGGAGCAGATTTCATGTGTGAAATACTTTCCTGCAGTAGATTGGACATGGAGGATATAACGTATTTTGTGGACATGATTTCTTCAGTGGATTATATTCTCTGGACCTGTACGGAACGAATGAGACTAACTTTGTGGAATATGTTGATGTTTGACAGAATCAGAGCCTCAAAGGTGAGTGAAGTCCAAATCCGCATTTTTGGCTTTTCTGTAAAAAAACGTCTTTCCTGTCAGCGCTGTGGTGATTCCAGGTGAAAATTGTTTGCATATACGAAAAGAGAAGCGTTGTAGCTTTCATTTAATGTGTAGATTGTTTGCGTGGGTGACGCAGAAGTACACGTACATTCCTGTAGAGTTGTAAAGTAGGCCCGGGCCGTCGGAACATTTACAAATTAATAATTTCCGCAATAATATCGTGAATCGTGATTTATTTTGGTCGTGATAATCGTGAGTCTAATTTTTATATCGTCCCATCCCTAGTGTGGAGTCACCCACAGCATTCAGCTCCAGTCAAATGAAGCTCATCGAATAAGGAGCCTTGTTCCATATTGGGAATTCTGACCGCGAGTATCATAGCAACCAAAGAGCACATGTGAGGCTGTTGAAGGTAACGCCCCTTCCTGCCCACAGCGCTGGTTTAGCACGGAGCAGGCGCTTAGCATTGCTGTCAGTCGCACTTGTTACTAACGCTAGCGGAAGCGACCTTGAGGAAAGATGGCACCTAATTTGTCTGTTATTAATGTTCATATCTTAATTAAACGTCACAATAGCAAAGTAAAAATACCAGGATCATGTAGAGTGGGTTAATACAAGCATTTTCAATGACAAGATGACAAGTCTGACAGCAGCATTTACGGAGAGAGGGATGAGTTTTTTTCAGTAGAAAGTGAACTGGAGCCAGAGTTGATGGAGCCGGAAGAGCGCCCATGCTCACTTCCTATTTGGAACACACCGGCTAGCGCATTAGCTATGTCCATTCATTTATACAGTCTATGATTTAAACGCCCAGACCATGACAACAGTGGCCCTGCAGTGAACAAGAATGGATACAGATCAAAATAAATGCTGAATTGTGATATATTAAAAAAAAGAAAAGAAAATGTACACATACTATACACCACTGACACAGTAACACTGAAGCAGCACTACCCCAAACCAGATATTCTAAATGTACACTATTGTATTCAAAAAGTACAAAAGCAAACTGAAAAACTTTTGTAATTAGTTATTGATTCAACCTTCTTCAGCTCAAAGTAAAAACATCACACGAGGTTTTTCACTTGTACAAATCTACACAACCTGCCAAAAAAAAGAACACACCTTCTCATCTGATGTTTTTTTCTTTTTCTTTGTTGGTATATGGAATCATGTAGCAAAGATTTTTATTGTTCTAATTTTATCTCTACTCTCTCTACGCTTCTTGATGAAGTCTGAAACGGGTGTGCTGTGTCAGGGTCAAGAAAGGTCATGCTGATGGGGTGTTGATGTCGACTGCCGATTTTCAGGCACAGTTTGAAAAAAAGGCGTGTCTTAAATTAAAACTCAAAAAAACTCTCTTTACCATCTTTCTGTGTCAATATCTCATGCTACAACATATTTGTAACATGCGGCTTATATTCAGGCGCGCTCAATAGTCCGACATTTACGGTATGCCTCAAAAATTAGCATTAGCGATAGTATTGAGGCACAAACATCTCTCTTTCTAAACATAGAAGCGTGCTCCGCTGAAGTATTCGTTTTATTTCTGTAGTGTTTAACATGCTGTCAGCGACATCCACCCGCCGCTCCCTGTCCGCTGCCTTATCATTAAATATTTATTCATTTTAGCGTGAATCAAAAACCTCACAGAGATAAAAGCGGACAGGAAGTAGTGACGTTAACAGCGAGATTGCCAGGCGATGTTGTGCACGGAGCCTTTCCAATATAGTAATCATGGTGACAGGCCTAGCAAAAACTTAATTCATACCCAGAACACATTGATTGCGAGCGTTTCTCTTTCCGGTCTTCGTTTTCTCACGTGTCCACATTTAAACACCGAGGCCATGGACCACAGCGGGCCTGCAGTGAGCTAATGTGGATCACTGCAGTTGGAGACCTCTGGGGCAGTAACAGTGGACAACAGCCAACAAGATGGCGGATGATTACTGCTGTTAGTGGGGCTGTCCCAAAATGACTGGGAATTTTTTAAAGCATGCCAGGTACTATATGCGAGGAGTATCAAGCTCAGACACCATTTTGTATTAAGGTTTTCTACTTCCCCAACTTCATTTAATGTAGTGGTGCATAAATCTAACCAGCTAAAGGATTTTAATAGAGGTAATAACGTCCCTAAAACCAACCGGTAAAGTTGTCAAATTTGAGTAGTTCCCAAAGTTTTTTTCTTAAACCTTAAAGAGGGACTATGTAACTTTCCGGGTAGAGGGTCCGCCACCTGCCTGTCTCCATAGAATGTTCCAGATTGTATGGAATTAAACATCCATGGGCCAAGTCACGGGTCAGATCTGTGGAGAGGCATCTCATAGTAAGACTGTTTTCAAGGTGTTTATGTCAGTAAAACATCTGTAAATTAATACATATAAGTTAAGTTTATAAGTTTGATGTCGCACTACTGCAGAATATGACAAAACCGCATCAGAAAAGCTACACAGTGTACCTTTAATGAATCGAAAAACTCACTCCCACTGAGAAATTACAGTTGAGAGTCCATGGCCAAGAAGCAACAGTACAATTTATCGTTACAACACATTCAAATAAACATTGCAGCAAGGTGCACAGAGTATGAAAAACAAGTGCAGATTTATAAGGAATATATTTTTCAATTTGAGTTAAAAGGCATTTTAAGAGATCAGCCCTCTTTTGTAAGGACACAGCCCGCCATATTAATGAATTTATTAGGCTTATATAACACTTTTTTTTTCCAGATGCTCAAAGTCACTTTACAATTTCGTGCCTTATTCATTCATTCCACACTCGGGGGTGGTAAGCTTCTACTGTAGCCGCAGCTGCCCTGGAACAGACAAAAGTGAGGCTGCCAATCTGCACTATCGACCCCTCCGACCAATACTCACACACACCACATTTATACTCGGCAATGTGAGTCTTGCCTAAGGACACAATGTGAGTTTTTGCCACTGGCGCCCCACTGTGGCTCCTGATATAACCAGGTCCAGCCCTGCTTAGCCTCTGAAGTCTGTCAGGCTTGGACAAGGAGGTTTGGCCACATATTGTTTCTACCTCAAACTCATTATTCACTATTTGACGATAAATGAATAAACAAACAAATAAATACATGAAATATCCCAAGTTAATACCATAAAGAATGATATTTCTAAAGTCTGTGGCCATACTGTACTTCCTCATAGGTGTGGAGGGTTATGTATAAGTATAGATAGAACACGCTGAGTTGGCATGTACAATCATACATCCAGTATACTGTGTACCTCACACTGAATACTGTCAGTCTTGTCAGTGTTTCTGCAAATATCCAGCAGCTGTTGCAGTACTCAGTTATAATGTCATGTATGGATGTTATTTGATGGATACTGACAGACAGGCTGGCATTTGAAAACCTAACTTGTCATGTTATCTATATCTCATCCACGTGAACAATTATACAGGCATTATAGCTCTACAGGGAGTGAGGGATGATGTGTGTGATGTGCATGAGAGGGAGGAACTCAGCCTGTCATGAGAACGCATATATAAGTGTGATATATTGCTGAAGATAATATCGACACTAAACAATAATATTGAAACAAATTTATGCCACTGACACACAAAAAAATTCTAAATGGACAAGTAAAAAAACAAAAAACAGGGGAAAAAAAGGTAGCTATGCTCTCATGAGTCATAGAGGGTGATTCAGCCTTCTTCAGTTCAAACCTCATCAAGTACATCACAAAAGTACCCACAATAAATACTGACATTTTTGCTCCATCCATCTATAAGTCAGTATTGTAATTATCATGCCAGACCTAACTAACAATAAGTCTGCACAGTCCCTAAACCTCATGCCTCACAGCCACAAGGTTCCTGGTTCAGTTTGATTTCTGTGCCCGGGCCTTTCTGTGCAGTTTACATGTTTCTCCGTGTGCCTGAGTTTCCTCCATCAACCCAAAACATGCACAATAGATAAACCCCTCCAGCTACGATAGTCCTGACAAAGTCTAGTTCAAAATCTAGAGTTGGGACCCCGGGGCGCTGCACTGACAGGCCGCCCCAGTGGTACTGAGGGATGGGTCAAATGCAGAGGAAAGTGAGCTTTAACCTAAGCAGAAGCCTTATGTCATGTCAATGCTTTTTTCTGCTCTATCTATCTGTATGCAATGTACGTCATATATATATTTTTATTTTATTATAGCTTAAATATGCAAATGTTGTATGATGGCGTCTATTTAAAGTTTTGAAAGCTCTCAGAGTAATACATCCATTCATTCATTGACTTACTTTAATGTGCTTTTTATGCATTATGAATTATGATGTTGTTATTAAGGACGAGAATATGGCTGGAGAGCTGCAAATGAAATCTCCTTCAGATATAAACACTTCATAACTGTACCTGGTTTTGTCTTAAACCATGAAAAACAGAACTAGTTCATTTTAAATGGTTTGCACTGGTCCAAAGTTATTCCTCACTTACTATATACATTCAGACCGTTCTGATTACTCATCGCAATGAGTTTATAAGGGATCTTCAAAACCTCCAGACACCTGAGCAGAGTGTCCACAGCAACTAGCATGCTAACGCACACTGCCTGATTATTGGACAATAAAACGCTTTCTAATTAGATGCAGACAGCGCGCAGCAAGCTTATTTTGACTATGTATCCATTCATCTATCCAGCTATCTCAAGCTAACACCAACTAGCATGCTAACGTGCACTTCCTGATAATCAGACCATAAAAAACTTTCTAATTAGATGCAGACAGTACGCAGCAGGCTTATTTTGATTATGTATCCATCCAACTATCTATCTAAAGCTAACAATCAGCATGCTAACGTGCACTTCCTAATTATGGGAACACAAAATACTTTCTAATTAGATGCAGACAGCTGACAGCGGCCTTATTTTGACTACGTATCCATCCATCTATCCAGCTATCTATCTAAAACTAACAACTAGCATGCTAACGTGCACTTCCTGATTATTGGACGACAAAATACTTTATTAGATACAGACAGCACGCAGCGGACTTATTTTGACTATGTATCCATCCATCTATCTACCTAAAGCTAACAACAACTAGCATACTGATTATAGGATGATTAAAATTCTTTCTAAGTTGATATAGATAGTACAGAGCAAGACATATTTTGCTCATGGGTAAAAAAAAAATCGGGTACAGCACCTTAAATACTGTAAAATGACCAACTTTTATCTTACAGTCTCTGTGTTACTAAAGCACATACTTTAGTACATTTCCACACGGACACTATAGCTCTGCCGTCCGTCGTGACAGTGGCTGTGTGTAGGTGAGGGGCAGATGTGTCAGCCTGCTGTGTGTTCCTGTGGTCTTCTGTAATGGAACTACATCAATCATAACATTAGCTGTGCGCAGTCTTCTGACCCCATAAATACCCGTATAGTAGCTGGCTGAAGGCATAGGCGCGCAGCAAAGAATGGCCACTCTCGATGGAAAAATAAAAATAGAAAAAGTAATAAGTAACACGCTATTTACTGTTGGCGCCGGTGATGTATTCTCTGCCTCGGGGTATCAGATGAAGAAATGAGAAGGAGGTGGTTAGTAGGGCCGGAGTCAACGACAAAATCTTGATCGACTAAAGACGGGTCCTGCCGATCGATTAGACGAGTAAAAAAATGGTAAAACTATCACGTATCCCGGTTCTGTTTAGCAGTGCATATGACTGGAACGTTTTTTATTCTGCACTCTTCTCTTTTAATGTTAATTTTATGATGATTATTTATGTTTTGATTTGTTTGTATTGTAATTTTAATGTCTTTATTTAAATTTAAAGTGCTTTACAAAAGAATAAACTTGCCTTGCCTCTATGTGTCTAACCCAAACTGCACTCACAAGACTACACCTGCATGGGAGTACATAAAAAAAGCAACTATTTCATGCAGAAAATGTACCAGGAAAACCATATATGTATTTATATAAACTTGTGAATCATGAGTGAATCCGCCTTTTCAATGTAAAAATATCAAATCTTCAACTATTTCACCCACTAACGTACTGTTGTTGCATATAAATCCTTAGAATCTAAATTAAATGATTGGTTCACTACTATGCCTCCATGAGTTGGCCCCACGCTATTTCTCCCATGTTCCCAGTAGAACGTTGAGAAAACTTTGGATGTTCCAAGGTCCCGGCTAAAAACTCAAGGGGATCGACTTTTGCTGTAGCTGGTCCCAGACTCTGGAACAGTCTTCCTCTGAGTATTAGACCAGCCGAGTCTTTAAATATGTTTAAATCTTTGTTGAAAACTCATTTGTTTGCACTGGCTCTTAACACGAGCGGAGTCTCTTGTATTGTATTTGTATTGTTCTACTGTGTTTTTGCATGTTTTATTATATAAGATTGTACTTTATATTGCCTTTGTACAGCACTTTGGGCAGGAGCGGTTGTTTTTAAATGTGCTTTATAAATAAGTTTAACTTGACTTGACTTGACTTGACTTGAATAAAGGCCTACAGCCCTAGTGGTTTGCTTATTTTGTCTACTTTGATTGGGGATATGGACTAAACAAAAGGACAAATTTACTTTAAGAGACTGAACCATTCAACAACTCATGCTCAAGTTGAAA
Source organism: Periophthalmus modestus (assembly GCA_019594935.1). Classification (NCBI taxonomy): domain Eukaryota; kingdom Metazoa; phylum Chordata; class Actinopteri; order Gobiiformes; family Gobiidae; genus Periophthalmus; species Periophthalmus modestus. Next base: position 28,585,936 of record JAIEZT010000013.1, on the reverse strand, counting down.
TTCAAGTCACTTTGCGTTGAATTCATAGTTTGTGCTTTTGATATTTTTACAATTCAAATCCAGAATCATATCTCTCTGTAATTTACATAAAGAGGGATATCAGTCCACGCCTTCTATTGCATCTCGAGATGTTGGGATCGTCCAATCAGATTTGTTTTTTCCAGTGACGCACGTGAAACGAAGCAGCTCATTGGTCACTCATCATTTACAAGCAAAATTGCATTTCTTTCACCTCAGATTAACATAGTTTACAATGTTGCGAGTGATGTTTTTTTCCTAATAAGCAGCTATAATTGTTTCGATAAGGTGGACCACGCATGTCCCTAATCCTCCTGTCAATCACGCCACCTGTCAATCAAGTGTGTATTCTGGATCCCAAGCAAATTTAGTTTATTTTACCGGGACCATGTATAGAAGCATAAATCAAATAAAACATGGAAGAAATGCTTTGTACCAGACGATAACTGAGACATAAAAAACACAAGATACACATATAAATAGTACAGTTATTTCATGATAATAAAATATGACAATGGCAGTAACAAACTATCCCCTTCCCACCCTGCTCCCACTGTGCGTTTAATCAAGCAGTTTAGCACATTTATTTTTACCACATTTGGAAACTCAACAATTTTCACTAATGGTGGCACTTTGTTGTTCAAATGTAATTTTGTTTCCACGCAAAACTTTTTGAAGCCTTTGCATAACGGCATTCCTGTTTTTTTCCCAGACTAAACACAGTCCCACATCTGTTCATGGTTATAAGACTAACACTTAAAACTACAACATGATGTGTATGAACTGAATAACTCCAGTAATTTACACTTTAGAGACACTGGTTAGCATTTAGCCATAAGTTCAACTATGTTTTCTGTTACAAAATTTGCCCGAGGCCAATAGTTACTGATATAGTCTTTGTCTTTCTAACACATTATAGATTCATATTAACTACAGTCATATTCTCATATTCTTCAGTAAAATGAATAAAATGGTTGTATTTATCTACCTTTATTTTAGCTATTTGTTAAGTCTCCGGAGAGGGAAGGATCTTAGTAGATGGATGGATGATTTATGGACTTTAAACACCGCAAGCGACCTCTGCGTTATTACCTATGACGCAACAATCTCAAATTCAAAATCATGTGTATTTTGAGCGCTTAAAGTCGTCGTCAAACAAGGGTGAATGAAGCAAAATACAACTCCAGATATGTTTTTGGATGACGGAACAATGTTTAACTATGGTTAAAAGAAAGTAGTTACTATGGTTACGGTTAGGATAAATCTCCATTCAATATAATGTCTCTAAAAAGTCAGCAAATACGCAACCGCCAACCTTCTAATTGGTATACAAACCCTCATACCCATTTTGCTATTAGAAATTATACAAATATTCTCCATGCAGCTTCCTATTTCACAAAACCACTACCTCCGTCTTTATTTCCTGAAGGCGAGAGCATAATTAATGTTGACAGTGGAGTTAAACCGTACTAATTAAATCTTAGCCACGGTCCAGTTGAATAACCTCTCATCTGTCTTATTTCGGCAAAGCTGTACTTATCCGACCTGCTCGCGGTATTCTCGTAGTCACCTGACCTTTGGGGGTGGAGAACTAGCTCGCTAACTACATGTTTTTAAAACGCTACAAATGCGCCTTTGTTAGTCAGCTGGCGTGAGGACTTAGGCGTGATGGATGCCTTAGTATGCATGTAGTAACGCAGTGTAATGCTACATTCAAATTGGAAAAGGCCTGTCTTTATTACCCCAATATTAGCCGGGCATGTGTTGAATAAGGATTAGCTTGTGCTGCCGCTGCTACTGCCAACTACGCGCCTACGCTGCGAGTTCATTCAGGTTTGGACGGCGTGAATGATGGTGAAATATGAATAATGGAAGTCAAAGTTGTTCCTGGGAATAATATTACTTGGGAAAAAAAACGTTGTGAAAAGTGGAGAGTGTAATTTTGAATGTAAAATAATGAAAATTTGACAGTAATTCTGAGGTAGATGGAACAAAGTGAAGCTGTCAATCTGCAGTAGTCCACCACCGATTGCTCACACACATGGTGCATTCATAAAAAAGACAAGATGGGTGACGTGTCTTGCTCAGTGGCACAACATCAGAGCTGAGATTGAACTGCCAACCTTGAGAAATAATCAACAAAGCACTGCCCAAAAGCTGTATTTGATATAGTCGTCTTCTTCTTTAACTCTACATAAGAAGTCAAATTATTTAGGACAAAAAGTCATCTGACATTCCCATATTCACATATTAAAGGTGCACTGTGTAACTTTTCTGGTAGAGGGTACGCAACCTGCTTGTGGCTATTGATTTGCTAGGAATGTTTCACAGTAAGGCGTTAAATGTACCAATATTTCATTTATTTATTGTAGATGTCGAAAATATCTTGGAAAAACAAGCCTTTCTGTTGGGATCAAAATCGCCTCTCCGTAGATATGATCTGTAACTTGGCTTTGTTGCATCAGCTGCTTTTTTTTTCCATGTAGTATAGACAAGTAAGACTCCAAATAACAAAACCAAAAATGTTTATTTAAAAAGAAAAAAGACACTCAAGATCGTCGTTATTCCAAAATCATATCCGCGATAGGCCTGTCATGATAACTTCCATTTTGACTTATCGTTCAATATGGAAGCTAGAACGATATTTGTTGGTAAGTATGGAAAATGGTCAAATTTCACCCATTCACACGCACCTTCATAAACCAGCGCACGCAGACACAGGGAGCGAGGTGGGTTAAGTGTCTTGCCCAAGGACACAACAACAGAATTCATCTGTGGGAGCTGGAATCGCACCGCCAACCCGTGGGTCCTTGGATCTAACCACTCAACCAACGATATTTACGTCGCAAGCGGGATTCGAAACCGCCAATAAACGCTCTACCGACTGTACATTATGTATATTGACTTCAGCAATATATCGAACTTTAAAACATGCTATCGTGACAGGCTTAATCCAGCATAAATATTTAAAACAGCTATGTACAGGTAATCAAAAAGTTGTACAAGTAAATAGGACTCTCTCACCTCCAAGTGGAACGCAGCCTAACCTCTCAACTATTGGAGACATGGGTAAATAATGCACGATCCTCCTCGAGTCTTGCACACTCCTATAGTTTTACCGTGGAGAGGAGCAGGACTATAGGTCTATGCTCAGATGCCCTGCCTGCTCCATCTCTCGCCATTGTATATGCTATAACATCACGGGGTTACCTCCACAATCAGACGGATGCCCGAGACGTGGGAGAAAGGACCCTTACCTATACCTCATCGACAAATAACTACCACCGGTATCTTGCGGGGAGTTTTTAAAATAATATCAATGCATTTTAGTCTTAATATAAACGTGCTTTAAATGATTTATTATTTTTTCCCACAACTTTTACAGGACAGAGTGGAGCTTGTCGTTAAGCTAATGCTAACAACAACTAGCATGCTAATGTGCTCTTCCTGACAATAAGATACAAACAACAGATACATGGGGAAAAAGTTATAGATATTTTATGAGGTGTTTCTGTTTCCATGGAATTATGAAGATAACGTGCTACCTCCAGAAAGTTACATACTGTGCCTTTGATTGTTTGACATATTCTTGATTAGACATGTTTGGTGTACTTGCCCTCCTGCTACAACAATGTCTTACCGTTGTTTTAAATTACAGAATATGACTTTACAGCCAAAGGTGCACCCGGATTGTCCTGCACCTATATTCAGACAAATCCGCATTGGTCCTGTGTTCATTTTATAAACAAAATAGTGGGGTGGGTGAGCCATCGGGGAGAATGATGACCTGTTGGAATGTAAGTACACAGCCATTAATCAAAGTGGGCCTAATGCACATTTTCTGATTTCTAAATATAATACATCTTAATCTCATTTTACACTGGAGGAATACAGAGTGCACCAGCAGAGCAACAAGAAAAAAAATTAAATCTGCAAAGTTAAATATTAAATACAGTGATCCTTCGCTCCTTTTTCGGTCTCACTGTTTCGCATTTTTTTTAAGTGCAATTTTGCATGATTTTTTTACACCGTATGAACGTGCACTGTGTTCTGCGTCCTGATTGGCTAAGGGACTGTAGACCATTGTCCATCAGTCTCCTCCGTGCTGTGTCTCCTGTACAGTACAGAATGTGTTCAGCCAAAATGACATAAATGTTCGATCGCAGTGTGACTCTTAAGTGCTGTATGTTTGCAAGTTTTCTACTCGACCCACAATGTCGATGAAACGCACCAGCAAATTTCAGAAACGCTTTAGACTCAAAAGTGTTTCTCTGTAAAAAGAGGCGCCTCTGCTGATACCACTGGAGCAGAGGCACATGAACAACAAGTTTAAAGCGATCATGGAGGAAGAGGGATATAATATATGAAGATTTGTTATTTTTGGAACGTAACTCCGGCGATAAATGAGGGAACACTGTAAACCAAAAAAAACCATCAAAAAACTATGCAAATCAATATTGGGCCGATATGATCACAGAGGGGGAGCTGCTCCTCCACGTCGAGAGGAGGCAACTGAGGTGGCCTCCTGGATGCTCAGGAAGACCCAGGACACGCTGGAAGGACTGTGCCCCTCTGCTGGCCTGGGGACGCCTTGGGGTCCCACCTGAGCAGCTGGGGGAAGTGTCTGGGGTGAGGGAAGTCTGGGAGTCCCTGCTTAGACTGCTGCCCCTGCGACCAGGCCCCGGATAAGTGGAAGAAAATGGATGGGCCGATACAGTATCACTGATAACACTGATAAACTGATTGACTTCCATTTGATTTATGGTTTATGGTCATGTCATTTTGCTTTGTAGTCCAAGTATGATTCACTTTTGTTCATTTTGTGTTTTTTGTTGTGGTTTTGTTGCATCCTTTAATGCACGTTTAATAGAAAACAACCACAAAACGAATGTTATTGCGGAGCGTGATCCTGCAGCCTACAGTATAGCACGGTGAAATGGAAAGAAAACAAATATGGGACAGATGGGGGGCTCATTGTGCCCGTATGTAAGTAAATTATGCATCTTTGCACAAGAGATGAATGGCTTTGTTTGAGCGAGCAACAACACACGCATCTGTTTTCTCAAGCTGCTGATGGCGGCCGTACTGGGAGAAGAAAAACAAAACACAACTAGTTTATCTTCCAATAACTATAGCGGAACATTATTGCAGGCTGTTGGTCAATGTATATTCAGGCTCTCAGGGATACAGTGCAATCAATCAAGTACAGTATACTATTGTAATAACGTAGCATCATTAGAGCAGTCTTTCATTCATCTTCTAGACTTGCTTCCCGTTCCAGCACAGACCCATAATGATCTGATGAATTATATACATGCACTGGTGTAAAAATGACTTGACATATGTGGTTGTTGTTTTCTTATTGAGTGAACGCTAACTTCTTTTATGAAGAATTCCAGCTGTTCCAGACAAGAGCATGTCAATAAATGATTCTTGTAAATAGCTGAAATGAGTGGTAGAAAAACACTTGTGAAGAGACGCACTGGCCTCGCCTGTTTTCGTTCAGCTGGAGTGATTGAAGTACAGCACAAAGATAAACAAGAGAATCAAAAGAGAAAATCAGACCTATGATTGCATTTATCAACTAGCAACAGGTTTGAAGGTGCACTGTTCAGCTTTTCACATGTGTCACCTGCTTTTCTCCATGGACAGGTTATTGTTTTGCCTAGAAAGTTCTGCAATATGACATTAACGCCATAGTGTTGAATGCTATCTCCGACGGTTGTGGACTTTCCATTACTGTAACTCCGCAACCAATTGTGCTATCAAGTAAATTCAAACAGTGTCTCAAAGCAGAGGCATGGAGCTCTTTAAAATGTTACTGTCATTACGGTAATATGCTTACCTTGTCCCTCAAAGTTGACCAATCAGGGCACAGGTGGCGCTAAGATTCTCCGAGTCCGTTATTTGAAAGGAAAAATAAGGATGGATATGTAAAATAGAGGTAGTTTTGTGAAAAAAGGTAAATGTACATGCTGATACTTCCTTTAACCAGATTTTTATGGCTAAAAAAAGAAAAAAAAAAGCCTAGGCGAGCAATAACTGTCTATAATGTGGTCAGTCGTTTAAGAGCCTCATGCCTCTGCTTTGAGACATCGTTTGAATTTACATGTTAGCACAATTGGTAGCGGAGTTACAGTAATGGAAAGTGTAACCGTGAATCTATCGGCGATGATAGCATCCAACGCTATAGGGTTAAGGTTGTCTTCACACTGCCACTAGTCAGACGAACGTAAAAGCGCATTTGCTCTGAGTGTTGTGCACTTGGGCTGGTGTGAGCCTGACTATCACATTCTGGGCTGCAGTTAACGGCCGGTCTCAGAGCAGCTCCACCCACACTCTGGAGCAGGGGAAGGGCTGTGTGAACGTGGCCGACCTACACAGTCCGCTTTGACAATAAAAGTGCTTGGAATTTGGCAAAAAAAAAAGCTTGAATCACATATATTTGTATGAATGGGCTCTGCAAAGTTGCTGTTTGACACATTCGTCTGACGAGACAAACTGGATCAATTTAATACAAAACAACTTGTATATTAGACAGGCATTTTTAAATGTAATAAAGTTTTCAACAAGTTATACTTTGAGAGGATATTACAATGATAGTAGGTGAAAGGTTTTTTGTCTAGGATCTTCAAAGCTTTTTTATATAAGGCTTCTGTTGGTTTTAGGATTGTCACACCTGTATGAGACCAGCTTGTTATGCAATAGCTCACATGGGAAAAGATCATTCAGTGCAAAAACATCATTGCAGCTTCATCAGTCAGAGGTCTTCTTATTTGATTAAAAATAGAGATGTTAAAATGGAAAAAAAAACATGTTTTTTGAAGGACAGTGTGGAATCCAACAGCACACCCAGATATTTAAATTGTGTTACTAGTTGAAGTTCATGATCTCCAAAAAAAACCCCATTAGAACGACTAATTTTCATAACTTTTTTGGAAAAGATCATACAGACTGTTTTCTGCGTATTTAGGAGAAGGCAGGATCTGGTAAGCCAACTCTGAATATGTCTCAGTGATGATGAGAGAGTTTGAGCTGCTTCTTTTGGTGATTTTGCACTTGTATAGCCTGTCTGTGGCGGTGAGCCTGGGTCTATCTGTGTGTCTTTCCACAGGTCCGCAGGTGTTTACGATGAGAGCTGGGCTATAGGGCTCTCTGCAGTGCCGTAATAACATGTTGACTTGACTCACACACTTCGCTGAAAAGCTTTGGACGACACGACGATCTGCTCGGTCAGATTTCTCTAATAGTTTCAAATGGAGCAGCTGTTTTCAGATCCAAGCAGCTCAGTTACACACTTTGAAATACAAAAAACAAAGGAATTAACGAACTAGGCTATATTTTCTTGTAGTTTATGTTGTTTATAGTCAACATCTATATATTATTTAAATACGAATATTGCCGAACTATCTCAAATTTGAATGCTTTTTTACAAATTTGCACGATTGATAGAGGGAGCGTCGCCCTAAACGCCCACTCTGGACCAGCCGCCACTGCTCTCCTCTTCACTTCTGCTTCTTACACTCTCTCCCCCCTCCTCTTTTTTTTTTGCAGTCTTAACTAGCCTTGAAAAACAAACGTACACAAGTGTTATTTTTGGTCTCCGATTTGAAGCGAGGAGACAGACAAACATTGCAGCAGACACAGGCAGGATTAGGAGCAGGAGGCTGTAAAAACTATGACAAAGGAGTGCATTGGGAGACATGACAGGAGTGATAAGTGTAAAAATATGCTTTCGGCAGCACACTCCTGATTACTTTGCTACTATTATGGTTTTTCTTCCCTCCAAAGAGCAGCGCTGTGTTGGCTATAAAACAACACAGTGAGCATACAGCACGGTAGCCAATATTTGAAACCTGTCTCCATCCAAACACGATGGATGACGAGATGGATTCATGCTTAAAGGTGTGCTATAGAACTTGTCTGGTGGAGAGAATAAAGCTTGTCTCCATGGTGATACTGGTTTTCCTGGAATAAATGTGTTTATTAACGATAAAAAAACAAATGTGAGCAGGTTGATATGTTCTGAAAGTCTTAGATCAATTAATTTAAAGTAGCATCGTGTAGCTTTCGTCACCCACACGATGGAAATGAAAAGTTAAACCCATGCTTTAGAACATTCTTCATGGAGATAAATGCCATATTGTTAAATATTATAGCCAAAGGAACAGCATTTCTATGGAGACCAGCAGGAAAGTCAAATAAAAGTCAGGTTTGTGGGGAAGCAAGCCTGCTCACAGTAAGGACGCACATTTTTCATCCATCCAAACATCCAAAATGATAACAAATTAAAAAAAAAAAAATCTAATTAAGTTTATTTTTTTCCTATTTTTGCCTAATAAGTGACATGGTGGGGCTTTAAAAATGTCTGAATCATTGAATTTACTTATTTTACATAAGCTTTATTTATCCAGGTAAGACAACTGAGAACCAATTCCCATTTAGTACAACAAGATAGAACGATATAGCAGACACAAGTAAATGCCTTCTTTAAGGAACCGAGTTTTCTCCTAATTCAGTAACTATTGTCTAGAGATTGCAATCTGGGTTAGGTTAGAAACAGTGCAACTCTTCAGGACTGTGATTTATTGCATGTGGTGTTAAGTTCATGGTGGGACACTGTAGCACTGTCCTGCAATGAACTTATAAACCTGAGCCTGGAAAGGTTGTGGCTATTTAACATATCTGCAAATGAGTAATACCTGCAGTAAGAATGCCACAGGAGAAAATGATATACCATTTTGACATTACAGATGGAGTTTGTTCTTTATGAGAATTAATAAACGGATCCAGTATTATGCATTTGGAACTAATGGCTCCTTATGCAACTCCAAAGCAGGTTAAAAGTTACTTTTTATTTCTGTCTTTTTTATCACTGAGAAAAACATTTGAACAAATTGGTTATTTAAAAATTTCTGTGGGATTCTTTTTTTTTTTTTTTTTTTTTTTTAATTAATAAAAAAAAGGTTGTTAGATGCAGTTTGTTACAAAAGAAATTGCAGATGGAAAATAGCCTCTTGGAAATGCTGATTAATGTACACTGTCCTCCCTATGCTGTTCAAAAAAATAAATAAATAAAAATTATTTTTAGACATATTTCTTAAAACTTTATTTCTACCAAAAAAATAGTTACTGTTATTAGTTATTTTGTTATTGCACTAAAATATATTAAAGCCATAGTGTCACATACTATGGATTTTAGCCTAAAAATAAATTATAAATGAGTTTTTTTTGTTTTTGTACTAAAAAGGGGAAAAAAGAAAAAAAAAGCGTCCTTACTTTGAGCAGGCTTGCATCCTGCATTTCCATGGAATCATGCAGGTGTCGTGTCATATCCAGAAAGTTACATAGTGGACCTTTAAATTAGCGTTTTAGTTATCTAACAAATTCTGAAACCATCAGCTAAGAAACAATTTGTAGACATTATGTAGCTAATTTGAGTAACAGCAAATTGCATTCTGTTCTCACAGATTTCCAAAGTGTATTGAGACATCTTTCCCCCGGTTCACTTTTGCTGTCAGCCCCATCGCACTCGTATTTTTAAAAGTCACCATGAGTGGCATGTGTCAGCCAGTCCCTTGTGTTCGGCTTCCTTTTCATTTCTGCCACTTTTTGTGGCCACACTTTTGACCTTCTCTCACTAAAGAAAAACACCTCGCATAGCGGCGCACAGTGCCCTGGATACAAAGGGACTGATGACCTAGCATGGGGGAATGGTTGACTAAGCACTAGCTGTTAGCTCATTAGCCGAGTATGTATGTATAAAACATGAAGTGCACTCTCATTTAGTCGACGCTAATTTGACTGCGTCGTGATGGGGTTGAACAAGGTGGGGCGGCCCCGAGTGGAGAGGTCGGCCCTATTAAGAGCACATTAGTGGACGTTTACCGCACATGCTAGCAGTTCGGTCTCATAAGTACAGTGTAAGGGAGGAGTATCGAATTGACAGCTGGTGAAGAGGTGCATAAATATGGTAATTTTGTTTTATTTTGCTTGGGATTTTCATATCTGTTTTGGTTTAAAATGAGATGATTAGTTTGTTGCTCCATGTTACAGGAGCTGTACCAGAAAAAAACATGAAAAACAGAAATAGTTCATTTGAAATAGCTCAGGAGTGGTCCAACAGCATTTATTCCTCAATTACCTTATACATTCCAAGTATCCAAATTATTCACTGGGTGTTTATGAGCACTTTTACCTCACATCTTAATTCTCATGAGACAGAGCGGATTTTTGCCGTCACAGAAATGTAGTCAAAATTAATTTGTGTGTGTATGTGTATATACATATGTGTGTATGTATGTATGTATGTATGTATGTATGTATATGTATATGTATATATGTGTGTGTGTGTGTGTGTGTGTGTGTGTGTGTGTGTACATACAGTGATACTATACTATATATAATACTATATACAACTGTGTACTTCACTCCTGCTATTTACCCGTATATGCACACACATACACAAGCACCCACCTATTCATTCTTCGAGAGCACTGTAGGCAGAAAAGCCCATGGTTGGGATTACGCTGAGGAAGCAGGAATTAATTCCAATCAGGCTCCCTAAAAGGACACAGTGCCATCCCATTCTAACCAACCCCCCCTCACACACACGAACGCATGCACGCATACACACCCCACACTACAAATACCACACATTCAATCTCAAAGAGCCCCATAATCAAATATACTACATACTGCAATTTACTAATCACTAATTATAATAAATACTACAATACTGAAATAAGAAGCATCACAGCTGACCATGGTCTAGCATAATGCTTCGCTAATCTCAAAAGATATGTCATTTGAATGTACAAATAACACATGTTTTAGGAACATTATTCAAAATGTATGAGAATTTAAAGGTGAAGTATGTAAAAATTTGATTTTGTGTTTGGGTTGTTCATGTTCTGATCAAATATTGCAGAGAAATCAGACGGCAGGCAGAGCAGAGACTGCACAATGAACTATGCGGTTCCTCACAAACTTCTCATTTGTATACAACCTAACTGGGTGCAATCCAACAAATACACCAAGCTAAGGCAAACTGGAGTCTCCAGAAGACGAAACCATAAGTGGTCTCCAGTCATACATTGATCAATATTATGATAAAATGCTGAAGAACCGATCGAACAAACATGGAAGGCAACAACTCAGCTCAAGTGCTTTGCCACAGGCTTACACAAAATATTTGAGAGTTCATCACATTCATAAATGATAAACTGACAAAACTCAGCCTTTTAGAAACCCTTAAAAGAGATCAAGAGGAATTGAAACAATCTCTTTTACTGCCACTGAAACTGGATGGCTAATAAACTCTCGTTTGACGCCACAAACAACATTTTGAACCTGCAATGATGGACAATATAATCATCCGCGGACTTCTCGAAGAACAGATGGAGACCTATCAATCAACGGTGTAAAAACATTTCTCAGAAACTAACCTCAAAATGCAGTATGCCGACATTGCTGGCATCCACTTTGACAAGGTTCACCAGGTCGGCCAACGAAAAGTCACAGTAGTAAACTTACAAACTCGAAGGACAAAAGTGCCATAATGGAGAAAGCCAAAGCACTAAAGGGAATGAACTTCTTAATGAGACAAAGACAAAGATCCAACCCAACCAACCAGCTATAGACCACTATCACTACTCAATACTGACCTTAAAATTATCTCAAAGGCACTTTCCTTCATCAGATAATCTCCATCAACTATTCAATCTCTTTAACATTCTCAACAAACAGACCTTTATAACTTCATTAGATGCTGAAAAAGCCTTTGTCATATATACACACACACACACATATATATATATATATATATATATATATATATATATATATATATATATATATATATATATATATACACATATATATATACACACACATATATATATATATATATATATATATATATATATATATATATATATATCACATATATATATACACACACATATATATATATATATATATATATATATATATATATATATATATATATATATATATATATATATATATATATATATATATATATATATTTTTTTTTTTTTTTTTTTTTTTTTCTGTTACAAACACTTCAGCAATTTGGCTTCAGGGAGTCATTCATACACTGGATTAAGACCATCCATTCATTTTCTTCCGCTTACCCGGGGCCGGGTCGCGGAGGCAGCAGTCTAAGCTTGGACTCCCAGACTTCCCTCGCCCCAGACACGTCCTCCAGCTCCTTCTGTGGGACCCAAGGTATTCCTAGGCCAGCCGAGAGACATAGTCTCTCCAGCGTGTCCTGGGTCTTCCCCGGGGGGCCTCCTTCCGGTGGGACATGCTCAGAACACACCTTCCTAAGGAGGCGTCAAGGAGGCATCCTGAACAGACGCCCGAGCCACCTCAGCTGGCTTCTCTCGATGTGGAGCAGCAGCGGTTCGAGCATTACAAAAAGCTCAGGACCATAGGTGAGGGTAGGAACGTAGATTGACCAGTAAATCGAGACCTTTGCCTTTTGGCTCAGCTCCTTCTTTACCACAACCGGAATAAGATACTATATACAAAAAGATACAGTTATTACTAATGGAATATTTTCATCCACATTCACATTACAAAGAGGCACGCAACAAGGCTGTTCACTCTCCCCCTCCTTTTTTACCCTGTTTATAGAGCCACTTGCAACATGGAATCCAGGTCACAGGAAAGCAACACATACAGTGATGACATATGACTCTATTTGCACAGACTCCAACAATCACTGCAGGAAACATTCAAAATCATAAATACATTTTCATCTATATCTGATTATACTATCAACTGGAACAAATCAACTATTCTCCCTCCCTGACAATCCATGGGTCTCTGCAGCTCAGGACTCACTCTCTGGAATACACATGGGCAACATCAGACATTGTCATTTCCCCCAAGCTGTCAGAGTTGTTCTCACTCAATCACAGTCCTCTGCTTAAAACAATAGGAGAGGATCTGGAACATTGGGCCAACCTCCCACTCACACTAATTGGACGTATCGCATCAGAAAAAAAAAAAAAAAAAAAGTAAAAGTAACCCAATAGCAAAAATAAAACACATTACAAAAAAAAAAAGAATATTGGACTTGATGCAACACATTTTACACATTACCATAGCAAACCAAATACAGTACTTAGTCAAATGGGCCAGACCAATACACAACAATACATGGATACAATTGGAACAGTCATACTTTATACATATACACTATACTCAAAAGACAAAACCACAGCTTTACAAGAAAGTTTAATCTCAACAACTGAAATCTTGATGAAAAACTCTAAAACTAACAAACTCCTCCACATCACCCAATAAATAATCCCCCATTTGGCAGAATAAACACATAAAAACATAAAAACAGAAACAACACTCACTTCACTATCACACCTGGGAACAAAAAGATATCAGCCATCTCCACCAGTTACACCAGCACAATACAAACTCAAGAGGGATTTAAAAATATCCAAATAAAACCAATAAGATGAAAATTAACATACCAAACAACACACCACACGCCCCAAGACTATTTGAAAGCATACAGAATCTGAATCCTCACTGCCTAAACCCCAGCATCATGCAGACATTGTACTGAAAAAATAGTAGCATTTGTAGTAGCAACACGTGGCTCCTCCAAGGTTATACATAATACATTTTTTTTGAATCTATTGAAACAGCAGTTGATAGAATTGTAACATATTGCTATAGTGAGGAGGACAGCGCCACATCCTCCAATATTTGGTCTGACTGTCTGTCCCAAGGCCGCTGTGGCTGTAGAAGTGATTATGTATGTTCATGCCTATCCTGATACCGACTGTTTGGAACAAAAAACAACAAAAAAAATGGCTGATAAGCTCTGTCTTGATAATATTTAGGGCCAATTTTGATTTTTTCCCCACAAATAATATGAAAATTTAATACAAACCCATTCACTTATGCATCTTTAGGCAGTTGGTCGGCCTAAACCAAATATCGGCCTGTGCTGAAGATCGAAGGCCTATAGTTGATGCACTAACGAGCGCAAATAACGAGTGCAAATATTAGCAAACTATCCCTAAACTTTAATAGTTATACAAAAACTTTAAACTTGATTTCAAACCTAAGAAAACAGTTTGATACTCAATGCCAATTTCGATGATAATTCAATTTTTTGTCAGTCAGTATTCCCATATGATCTTATACCAGTTCTGATAAGTTGGTTTTTCAACAGCGCAATATGAGAATTTAGTTCCGATACTAGTTTTCGTATTAACTAGTATCTGATTTTCAAAACTTCTGACGACCCTAAACTCCATGTAACAAACACCATTTTCAAACTTGTTAATGTGTTTGTGATACCTCTTAATCACTCCTTTTAACAACACAATCGAAACGCTAGCGACGCACGCTCCTGACTTTAATACTATGCTAATGAGCCCCCCGACGCCCTCACTCACCTTTCGCTTCCACTGAGCTGAGAATGTTAAGCAGCTGCCTCCGACATGGCGCCACGCAATAAAAAACATGTTTGTTGAGATTAAAAGTGCCGTGGTTTTTTCGTGTCAAAAGCAAGCGTCAAAAGTGGTGCACTCCACTCAGCATTATCTACTCCTGTGAAGCACCTTTCCTCTTAACCCCCCCGCCTCCCACCACCAGAACCACCGCCTCCGCTCGCCCCCCCTCTCCCCAGACGCTTCCGCCTTCCATCATTCCCTTCATAACCAAGTGTCACAACATAGCCACAAAGCTCATCTGGGACTGGGAGGCTATCATTCTAACAGCTTTTGTCTTCCCTATGCTTTGTCTTGTTTGTTTTGTATCAGGGAATGCCTTGAAATATCTAGACTTGACTAGGGTTGTCAAAAGTATCAAAAAGCAGATACTCATTTGAGCGAGTAGCGAATAATCTTGAGCTGTATCAGAACAGGTATAAGATCACACATACTAATATACGCCCGTGGGACCTACCTGCACGACTGAGGGATTACACAGATATAAGGCTACGGTAGTATAAAAGAAAGTACTATTATTTAAAGTTGAAAATCACATTCTATTGTCTAAATAAAGAGCGTTTATATCATGGTATAATATGGTATGTGAGTCTATTCCTTAGTATCAAAATCGAGTTTTAGTATTGTGACATTATACTTAAATTCACATTTATTTCCATACTTCTGTGTCCTGTCTGCTCCTCAGTTTTCACATCAGGGAAGTTCATTTCAGATCTGTGCTCCTCCTGGTACATTTTATAGTTCAAATCACTTTAATGCATAACAGCACTCAATACTGCTCTATACTTTATACTGCTCTTTTCAATGTTCTGTTCTGAATCTCATTCTGACACAGTAGACTAATCCTTTGGGACTGAACATGGACAACTTTGCATTACTGGTCAGGTACATCAGAAAAAGCAACATAAAAGAGTAAAGAAAAGAAACAACCGATAACCTGCTGAATGACTGAATTTATATTTATTTTAATAGATTCCTTTTTCAGACTAGTTTAGTTTTATATTCATACTCACTAGCGCTCTTCCTCACAGTGGTAACCGGGACGAAGGGGCCTTTTTACTCTCACACACCCGTCGTGAAGAAGTCGGACTGCAGGTGGCGCTGTCCCCCTGCTTCCACCGGTAGGGAGACAGCGCAAAACCTGTTTAAATCAGCTGACCGAACACATCACACCAACATCACGTGACCACTCTGAGGAAGAACGCTAGTGAGCAGGTATGAAAGCAAACTAAACCTTAGTCTGAAAAAAAAAATCTATTAAAATTAATTATCAGAAAACCACATAAGCCTGGGCCTGCTGAGTGACTGCTGGTAAGTACAGTTATCATTCAAAAAATTCTGAATACTTTAATTTAATGAATGAATTATTCAGTATACCATCCTAAAATCTTCACATTAGGCCAACTTAACATTCTGATGATGTGTAATGACTGTAGTCTGGTTTTGATGTGAGGCAGATCAGAGCTATAGTAGAATGTAGTAGAATTTACTTTTGAATGGTCTTTTTGAAGATGTTTTGTGCTGGTTTAGGTTTAATATTGATATAATTACAGGGCATATCAACAGATCAAAAACACTGCATTATAACAATTGAAATAATTAAGTTAAATCGACAAACAGTTTATTGTCCTCATTGGGAAATTTGTCTTCTGCTTCTGACCCATCCTTGCAGCAGCAGTCAGTCTGTGCTGGCAGGAAAGATATTAAACTTCTTTTTTTTGTTGTTTTTTCTGAAATACCTGGTAATTTTATGAGACAGGTTCATTCTAAAATAGCAATCTACCAATTTCAGAGTTCTAGTTGACTATGACAGCATAATTTTTTATAGTAGTCATTTTCTCTCGTAATTTGAGGAGGATAAATGTCACTAATATTGCCTAATTTGCAGAGAATAAATATAGTCACTTTTAAGTTTAAAACAATACAATGAGCAACAAAGTGTTATTTTACAATGCCAAAATATCATCCATCCAATTATGAAACTACAAACCTCTAGAACGTAACGCCAAACAAACGCAACAAATTTCGTTGTGAGAACTAAACTGGGCACCTTACCGATAGGCGACAGCTCTGCCACGCTGGTGATGTAGGGTCCTTCCAGGAACTTGGGCTCGCTGTCGTTGATGTCCTGCACTTTGATGACGAACTCGGACTCGGGCTCCAGAGGGTCGTTGGAGAGCCTGTCCCTCGCCTGCGCTCGGAGGGTGTAGAAGGCCTTCTCCTCCCTGTCCAGCCGGGCCGTGGCGTGGATGTCTCCGGTCAGCTCGTCGATGATGAAGATGGTACCGGCCCCTTCACCCGAGATGGTGTATTTGATGTTGCCCTCGCCTTCGTCTGAGTCGGTGTGGATCTGCAGACACAAAAGAATGGGTTTAAAGTTGAAGGTTGAGCGCTTTCAGTTAAAATATCCTGCATCTGTTTTGTCACATGTTTTTGAGCTAAACTGGTCTTGCCCCAGTACAGATATATTATATGGCGACTCTTATGGTGCGTTCACACTGGGGCATAAGGGGCGTCGAGTTTACATTCAAAATCTCTAATGGACGCGTGTCTTGGTTGCTCTGCGTTTTTGCGGCGCGAATCTGGCATTGACGCGGCACGTCTTGAGCATTCAGGCATCAGACGCTTTGTTCACGTGTCCAAAACCTGAAAAAGCTGAACTTTTTGGCATTTGACTCACAGTGTCAGCCAGTCAGAGACTACACTCCAGTGATTTAGCAATGTCATAATCCGGAAAAAATAGAAAGACATCAGCCACAAACTAGCAGCAACTTAATTATGACGGGCGCACTGGCTAGCGTAAAGGCTAGTCATGGACCCAGACACCCCGCTGCCGAACCGATTGCCTCCATTGATGGCTTTTATGTAATAAATACTCTAAAGTCACTCTCTCAACCTGGTCTGCACCGTTCACAAAGACACAGGAAAAACAACATCCAAAGGCACTCGCAGACCGCAACGGACACTCTGGCGTCCAGGGAGTCCATGATGCGTGTCGGAGGCGTCTGCCCTCAAATGCAAAGGCGGCATCTAGAGGCGTCCAAGACTTTCTTGACGCCCTGGTGTGAATGCATTATTAAGGTTAAAATAAGTCTGCTATATGCTGTCTGCAGCTAATTATAAAGCGATAATCAGGAAGTGCATGTTTGCATGCTGCTTGTTGTCAATTTTACTGTCACAGCAAAAAACTACACTAGTGTCTCAGAGCTGTGAAAATCTTAATGAATAGGAAACTTGGAATGCATAAAGTGAGGAAGTGAGGAATAAATTTGGACCAATTCAACCCGTTTAAAATGGACCCATCGTGTTTCTCATGTTTTTAAGACAGTAAAAATACACAGCACAGCACCTTTAATCTGTTGAGCATTTTTTCTTCAAGGGTTAGCACACCAATTGCTGATTTGGCAGATTTTCAAGCCGGATGCCCTTTCAGTTGCAACCAGACACATTAACGTGACTAGAGCTGGGAGTGTATGAGCCACTGACCCAATAGTTTGCACCTTTTGCTTAGTCTACAGAACAAAAAGCTGTACCCTACTTCTTGCAAAACATAATAGCAAAGACAATGGATATGAGCGATTTCTGATTTTCTTTGATGGACGAATCGATCATGACCGAAGGTGACAAAAGCATTCCTCTTCAATATGTAAATTAGCATGACCTAGCTAAAAGGCACTTCACCATTTTTTCATGTAATAAAGTTTGTATGTTTTGTTTTACTCCAGGGCAGATATTGTAAAAATAGTATAATAAGAGTCAAAATGAGTCTTTGTGCTGTCTGCATCTAAAGATAAAGCATTTCTATACTTGAACCATGCGTTAACACTGATGCGCTGTTAGCATTAGAAAAGTACAGGAATGACTTTGGACCACTGCAGGATTATGGTTTTTTTTAAGCATTTAACACCGAAAAAATCAGGTAGAGCGCCTTTAACCTTGTGCTTTGAAATGTTAAACCTCCCATTTACAGCTATGTAAAAAAAGAGATAAAAGTTACACAACAAACCACAAAATTCCCACATGCTCCGCTCCTTCTTCTTGTGTGCAAAGACAGCAGTGGCAAAATCGCAGTGCCCCTAGTGGCCAGGAAGACATGCATTAGTAATCATATAGCACAAAGCATTTGTCTTAATCCCATTTTTATTTAAAGCGGTGCATGGTTGCAAATGTAATAATTGGCTCTACTGTTTCGAGCAATAGGGTACAGTGCCCCTAGTGGCCTGGAGGACATGCATTAGTAATCATATAGCAATTAATCACAAAGCATTTCTGTCTTAATCCAATTTCGATTTAAAGCAGTGTATGGTTGCAAATGTAATAATTAGTAACGACTCTATTGTTACAAGTAATAGGGTGTGAAAAATGAGGTATTAGACCAACATAAAAGAATATGCATTATGTATGTCAAAATATAATAATTAAACATATTCTTTGGATAGCTGTGTAATCCATCAGTTTTCCAGGTATGTTTGGGATCTTGCTTGTGCAAACTGGACTAGTGATGTGACATTCGTGAACGAGTCGGCTCCTTTGAACGATTCCTTCACGTGAACGCTTGGAACCGAATCTTTTCTCTTTTCTGTCTTATTTTTATGCATTTTTACACAGATTAATGAGAGATGTGTATCATTCTAAAGGGTAACCACTCTTAGTTTGTAGATAAAATGAGTTCTCACATCAGCTTCTGTCTTATAAATAAACTGTAAAAGAGCCAATCTTTTGAACGGAACGGATCCAAAAGATTCGGATCCAATAAAAGAGCCGAAAGTCCCATCACTAAACAGGACCCAAGGAAAAGTAAGCGTAATGTCTTTCTCTTTTGATTTTTAAAAGTTCTAAAAGCATAGTATAAAAAGCCTAATTACGACGAGTGCTTTGTTTACCCGTATGTCCTTGTGTGAGTTGAGTCTAGGGACGCCGATCACAGACAACCACAGCGGATATGCGAGGGCTTTTATTGTTCTAACTCTCGCACTCCCAACCAGTGAAACTTCTTTTATTATAGCTGAAATATTGATAGCGCCAAAGCATCTGGCAGTATATTTTCCCCGACTGTCTCTGTATTTGTCTGCAGGATGGATCGGGGAGGAGGGGGATACGACAGATAAAAATGGGGAGCGCGCTACGGAGAGGGGAGGCAATATCGCAGCACAGGGCCGCATTATTCCAGCGTTTTACGACAAATACTTAATGAAACCCCCCGCGGGGGTGATAGAAGCCTGTATTTTAATTAAGGCTTTATAAAAATTAACCAGGGAAAGGCATGGGCGATCTACCCCCTCTCCCCCTTGCTCTATTCCGCAGAAGTGAACCACACTCGCGGGCGCGCAGACAACTCGGCATTATAATTTCAGATGGAGGTGCGGTATGGGATGGCAGGGGGAGGAGGGAGAGCCAGGTTTAGTGCTTAGTAAAGAGCCAAAGGGGAGATAGAGACCGGGGACGATGCTACGCCTATTGCCGCCGAAGGAATGTCCTAATCACATTAAGGCCAAACTATACAGCTGATTTATAAGAGCGCTTTTAAGTTCGCTCCTCAGTCCGGGTATATCGAGATTCCTACCTTTTAACAATCTTTGAAACGACTTTGATGGTCTAATTTGGGGGCCGCATCGCGTGAAGGACAGAATGTGCAGGGGTATAGGTGTAAATCACATACATAGCGCGGTGTCTTTTTAACAAGACACAGCTGTGATGGCCCAGTCCGTGGGGATGTGGAATGGGGAAGGGGGGGCCTTCACCTGGAGGAGAGGCGAGGGCGGAGGTGGGGTGAGGAGGAGGGAGAAGGGGTAGTGGGGTGTGGTGAATGCAGATGACCAGTGACCTTCTGCTGTCAGATGGAGGTTATGTGTAAGGATTTATATTAAAAGCCAGGAGTCTGCTCATTAAGGCTCGTTATATGTAGATTTGGTCATTTTAAAAGCATGTTTCAGTGTTTTACATTGATTTATATGGGGAATATCACAAATTGTACAGATGGTCATATCCAACTGGGTACTTTTCTTTCTAAAAAATAACATATTTTATAATAATGGAATATAAGGGAGTAGCATGACTATTGCCACAAGCTGAAAAATTTACCATTGTGAAAATATATGGACTAGCATGCAGCAGCTTTTTTGGCCTCAATTTCTTACAAATCAAAGCAACGAAACTGGGCATTTATGTGAGTTTTAAAACATTTAATGAAACCAAGCTAAAAGCAATTTAACCGAAAATAACACATTTTGCTATGTTCCCCATGTCCATTATCGCCAACTGTTAACATCAGTGAAGTTGGAATAAGTTACCAATTTGTTTAAGATTCTGCGCAATCTGCAACGAAATTGCTGCTAAAAGAATGGGGGTCACAGCTCACTGCTAGGGACGGGACGCAATTTACACAAGACGAGACGCGAGGTTTTGAAATAAATACATTTTGCGATTCAGTTCAATTCAGTTCTGGCCTCACCATTTTCATAGCAAGTTAAAGTAGTTCAAGTTTTAGAGTGAAGGCATTTTGCTGCTCATCCAAGCCGCTTCTTCAGTTCTGGTCAGATGGCAGGTGGGCGCTGCCTTATATTAATCTGAAGGGAGGTGCTAACGATGCTGAAACTAACGCAACTATTTGTTAACAGTTTCAGTTTGTTAGCTAAGTCTACTGAACTGCAATAAGGTTGAACTGTACAATACTGTGTCATATTTTGCATAATCAGACCTCTAATGGGCACTTTCACACATATTAGCATGACGGCTGTATGAGGATGGAGTTATAAATCGGGGATAGGTGATGTCTAAGGCCTCCATTCCTGTTTAAAAATGGATAACAAAAATAGCTTCTTTAACTCCACTCTCAAACCATTTCTTTTCTTTGGCTAAGATCTGTACTTCAGTATCTCCAAAGAAGTGGTTAATGGCTTTGAGATGGAGATGTACAGCAGACTGGGGTCCCGAGCTGCTCTCCCGACGGTGTTGTTACACTCTCTAAAGCAGCGGCTGTTTAGTTTGTCCAATGTACCGCTCACTGCACTCTTCACTACACTGAATGAAGTAGACCACACTGCTTTGTTTGTGGCTCGGGGGTTTTGTCCTTTGGGTGAACCAGTTTCTGTCTTAATGCGACACTCACTCACTCTAAAACTTTTGTCCAGATGGTAGACAGAATTGAATTTGTGCACACATGGGGAAAAAAATCTCACAAGATCAGTTTTCTCATGCGTGCAGTCTTGTGATTATTTTATCTCATGAGATCTTTTGGCATGAGTTTTTGTCCCATTCCTCCTCACTGCTATTGGCATCCAGAAATTACAACAAACAAGGTCATTCTACAGGAACCCTCGCACGGGCATTAAAAGACAGGGACGCTGATGCAAACCTACACTGACCCATGTACACACGGGAGTTAAAGGGCTCGTATTACGCTATTTTCTGATCTATGTTATATTGTTGTTTCCTTATCAAAACATACCCAGAGCTCTGATTTGTTTTATTCACATATGTTTAACACACAAATCCTGTATATTTACTGTGTTCTACTCTCAAACTGAAAACACTCTGTTCAACCTTGTGATGTCAGTATGGGTGACAGTAGCTCAGTTGGTTGAGTGTTTGTCCACTGATCTGAAGGTTGGTGGTTCAAATCTCGCTCTCTACATAAACATCATTGGTGCAATTCCAGCCCTCACAGATGAATGCTGTCGTTGTGTCCTTGGGCAAGACACTTAACCCACCTCGCCCCCAGTGTCTGCGTACACTGGTGTGTGTGAGTGGGTGAGTGGCTCCTTGATGTAAAGCGCTTTGAGTGCCTTAAAGGTGGAAAAGCGCTATATATAAATGTTTACCATATCATGTGGTAAAACAGGAAGGCCACCAGAGGGCCCCCAAGAGCCTTTATAAGTGCATTTATACTGAAAAGAATGATTGGAATATTTTTTCAAGAAACTAAACAGCGATCGGTGTTTATACTAGTCTAAATATCCCTCTAAAACGATGAGATGTGTTTTATTTCCAGTAGCTAAACATGTGTTGCCTACATAAATTTTTGAGTCAGGCACTGGTGTGGACAGCTACGTGTTTACACCAGTGAAATAGAACTCCCTTTCTTACATATTTTTATACTGTTACACTGTTGTGAGCCTCTACAACTGGTTATGATGATGACTTCATTTTATCAAATATGAACATGTGGCAATGAAGTGGTGGGAACCCCAATGACAAATTCTGCTTAGGGCCCCTTAAAGGCTAGGGCCAGCCCTGATTTCAGACTTGGAGTTCCCAATCTATACTGAACTGAAGGTAAAAGGTAGTTGTTAATTGTAAAACTACCACTACATGACATCACAAGGTGGAACTGAGCATTTAGAGCTTTGAAGATGCAGACAGACTAATAATAAACGATTACTGAAACGTGTGAATGAAACAAAACACAACTCTGGGTATGTTTTTGATGAGGAAACAGCATTATAACATGGCCTGAAACTCATAAGAGTCCATTTAGTGTAATATATACCTTTAAATTATTTTGCATATCTGAACCTTGCAACCGTTTCGATCGTCATCTGCAGAAAACTCCCATCAAGCGAAACTCACCGTTGAACCGACACGTCCATAGAACCCCATATACAAAACCTGAAGGCTATCTTATTATATCTCATTATATAATTTGCTAGCTTAGTATGAACATATTCAAACTCATTACTTTGTAGCTTCGCAGGTCAAGTAAAAGTAACCTCACTGCGTTTAGTTTTAGCACAATGTTCCCCTGTCCTCCAAATTCTGCCTTACTTCCGATTTCACATGTTTGCTAACCCGACTCTACATGAAACCTTGTCATCACAAGTTAACGCAATAGCACACATTTTGGCACCCACCCCGCTTGCACTTTTTTTCTATCATGACTACTATTACCACACACACGAATTCCCAAGTTCATCACTGTGCTAGGCTGATGCTATTTCTCCCCTCAGGCCTGATATAGCCATCCGCCTGTCAGTCTACGCTAGCCGCCGTGATTCAAGTTGGCAGCAGGAAAAACACACAGTAAGCTTCGGCGTAGTCATTCTGGGCAAACGAAAGGTCAACGCCGGGATGTCACTTTCCCAGCATAAAATAAAATAACCGGAGGTGCAAACGTGGACATGATGTTTTCACGAGATCGAACTGACCTAAAAAATAAAATAATAATTGTAATGGTGGAGTTAGAGGACAGGGGCGTACATACAGTGGGTTGAGCAATTGTTCGCCAACCGTGCAGCAGTTACAGAATGGTATTTTGGAGATGAAGTCGAGATTTGGTGGGATAAGGCCAGAGTGTATATATAAATGGACCTAGCTAACGCGCTAGCCGGCACGTTCCAAATAGGAAGTGCTCCGGCTCCATCGGCTCTGGCTTCAAATCACTTTATGTTGAAAAACCGTCGCCCCTCTCTTTGTAACTGCTGCACTGAGGCTCATCGTTTTGATCTTAAATTGTTCGTATTAATCCACTCTACATGATTCTGGTGTTTTTTTATTTCGCTATTGTGTCCGTGAATCAAGATATGAACATTAATAACAGACAAATCAGGCACCTTCTTTCACTGAGGTCGCTCCTGCTCATGTTAGCAACAGGTTTGATTGACAGCGTTGCTAAGTGCTCCAAATTTGCCCCTATAACTTCTAGCCTCAATAAGCTTAATTTGACCAGAGCCGAACGCTATACCTCACAATCACTTAGTCTGCTTGTATTATACAGTCTATGGATAAAAGAAATATTATTCAAATATGTCCATGTTATTGACAGTTTTATTTAATCATTTGCAGAAATGTATTTAAAGTAGTCTAGTCAAATGACCTTATTTCTTTTAGTTATGAAAAATGCCTTTCACTCAATATACTATATAATAAGTTACTTGTAGCGAAAGAAAATTAGACTGGATAAAGCTGCAAATGAAGTTTAAAAGCCACTTTGTTGGATGAGAAACATAAAGAAGCAGCTGCCGAGAGCAATTTTATCTAATCAGGTGATGTTGGGTGAGAACCATATGGAAACAACTGGGTGTGACTATCCCACACAAAGACAACATATAATTTCCTTTTAAAGCTACCATCTGCATCTATCCATCTACCATCTGTTTTCTGTTACCAGTAGATGGCACAAGCGAAACTGGGGCCGTGTCTCAATTCGACAGTTGTACACTTCGAAGTACCATTCGAAGGAGCCAGCTTATCCATGTAACCTTCGTCGACTGCAAACGCTGTGCCGAAATGGGACAGGGCTCCGCCACAGAGTGTACGTCAACCGCTGTCTGTGCGCTTACATTACGTCGCTTAGGTTACATTGCCTAGCAACCGTGACGGCTGCTGACTAATGAGCTTTACAACCACTGACTAATGACCTAAACGTGCAAAATGGACACCGAAATAATTACAGTTTTATTTTTAATTCTTTATTATTTCATTGAAGAAGAGTCAAGGTATTGTAGCAGGCATTTACTTCTGTTTAGATTGAATGACATATGGAATTAATCTTTCCCTTTGAATAATGATAGGAAAAAATAACGCAATAGGTAATTTCTTCCCAATTGTAGCCAGTATTCGATAACTTTAAGAAAATATACCTTGTTTCTCCCGTAGAAGAAGTCACGTGTGATGCATAATGGGGTACGGAAGTTTGCTCGGATGCACGCTTCGTTCTCGGTTGACCTTCATGAAAACGCTGGAAACGCAGGGCACATTCGTCGGCCGCATTCATGAGGTGCATGAAATGGGACAGGCCTTGTTTCGCCGGAAGTGACCTTCAAATGCAGCCAATGAAGTGTGCAAGCGTCGGATCGAGACACGGCCCGGTTCTCCCCTCACCTGGCCTTTTTTTCAGGCTCACCTTTGCTCTCTGGTCTTCTTCTGTCAGACCAAAGCTGGCACACTATCAGACACCAGTAAAACACACGGCATCTAGTGGTGATATGTGAGAATACAACACGGGTGGCTCAGTCAATCAATCAGTCAACTTAAACTTAAGCTTTTTTAAAAATTATTATTCATTTGAAAAGGCAAACTTGGAAGTTATTATAACAATCACACACTGTCAAAATGCAAAAAAAAAAATAAATAAATAAATTACAACGCCTTATTACAAAGTTCCAAGCTTTGGCATCAGCTTGTAGTGGTTCGGACCCCATGAGGTGTGCTCGTAACCAAATTGTGATCTGCCTCTTCTCACCTTTTCCACTTTAATTAATGTTATTCTGAAAAGCTCGGCATCACCACTCTGCAGGCTACAGGTGACCTATGTGTGTTAACTTCTCAGCACTAACAAGCATGAAAGCCGGAGCTATTTTCTATCTTTCTAACGCTCCCAGTCCAGCGCATACTTGATGGAAAATCGATAATTGCCAAAAAAACAAAAAAAACTGTTAACTGTACTTAGATAATTTTAGGCTTTTGTGTGCACCAGCAGCTAACAGCCAGGTATACTTTTTCAAATTAAAATGTGTTATGTGTTATCTCTGGTCTGTGTGATGTTGTATTTATTCAACTTTTTTTTAAATTTTATTTAGCCTTGGCACGGAAGAGAAACAATTTTATCTTTTAAAGTTCATCCGTCTTGACACAGCCACATAACAGCTAAGGAAATTGCCAGCGTGCATGACAGAAAATGATGAATTAATACCAAAAGAATTGCCTCTCAGAGTACCACCAGATTTAAACCATGATTGTACTCACTTTTTCTCTCTTTTTTTAAAGCTTTGTTTGACAGGACAATGCAGCTTGGGGATGAGAGAGAGCATGGAGGAAATTCTGCAGATTCTTAAGTAACAAAACGAAAATACAAAAAAGTGACTATAACTGATAATAAATTGGAAACTAGAACTTCAGAGAATACCCAAGTAACACGTGAAGAGGCCAGCGTACCACCAGTGTACCCACGATCAAGGCCTAAAGCGAATCGATGATCCACCCTTCATATTACTGTAATATCAATACCAACTCAGGTACTGAAAATAGCAATCAATACATAAACTTAAACTCTTTTTTTAATAACATTTTAGTCAATTTGAAATACATATGCATATATTTTGGTTTATAGTTGTGCTTCACTATGATGCGATTCACCTTTCATGGCCTCGCCGTTTCTCAGATTGTTTTTTGCCACAATTTTGCATGCTTTTTTTTTTTTTACAGCGTATAAATGCGCATTGTGTTCTGCGTCCTGATTGGCTAAGGGACTGTAGACCATTGTCAATCAATCTTCTCCTCAGTGTGACTCTTAAGTGCTGTATGTTTGCAAGTTTTCTCCCTGACAAAACCCACAATGTCGATGAAACGTTTTGCATCGACAAAGGCGCCTATGGTCGCTTGAGTCACTATCAATAATATCTTATGTGTCCAACCTTGCATTTCTAAAAGACCTGAAAACCGGTCTTAATCTTTGGTTTTATTCTATAATACTGTACTTTTTTTTTTTTTTTTTTAAATCTACAAAGGTTTGAACTTTGAGAGTGTTTAAACAAGAGAGAAATGTGAGAAAATGTTAATGCCTGTGTGAGAAAAGTGTATAAAGTGTGTGGTGAGGGGTTTTACAGCTGCAAAACATATATAATAATTGTAAAAAATACTGACTACTTTGCAGATTTCGCCTATTGCGGGTTATTTTTAAAACGTAACCCCGGCGATAAACGAGGGACCACTGTATCTGCAAATACATATTTCATTTTTCAGATCAGTTCAAACTGAGGCGTAGCAAAGATAATGACAACTAAGTAAAATCCTTTAATGTTACGCTTTCAATGTGTTTTAATACAAAATTCATCGGTATCAGATCAAAATTACCATACTTACCTTAGTATTACAATGTATCACTCATCACTAAAGTAGTTAAAAATTCAAATTCCAAACGTATATTTACAAACCCTGTACTCGATTTTTTTCCCCATGCATTTGAGCAGAATGCGTCTTGCCCCAGTACAGATATATTGCATAAGCAGCTCTTCAGGTCTGTAGCATTTACTTGTCTGATAATCAGGAACTGAGTGTTAGCTTGTTAGTTTGTTGTTAGCATTAACGTCACAGCAAAAAACTCCACACTGGTCCCTGACAGTTGTGAAAAACACTTATAGGTACAACGTCTTTAACAAGAAGGTTCCTTAAATCTGAAGACAAGGGTATTCTCACAACTAGCAGCTACTTTAAAACGTAATGACATCCCTTGTTCATTTCCAGTGTGGATGAAAGCCGCCTCGCTCCCTTCCTGAATCCGTGGTTTACTGAAGCTCTCAAAGTGGGAGCAAACGTCTTATATTTAAGTCTGTGTAATCAGAGGAGGCCTGCCACATTTCACCGCACCTTGTCAAAGCTCTCTGATCGGAACATCTTCAAAGTGTTAACAAGGTGACTGCAGGAGACAGACAGCGGCACAGGTAGACGAGGAGGAGGAAGGCAGAGAGAAGGTGAACTAAGAGACGAGACTGTGGGGATATAATAGCAGTCAAAGTAAAGGGGAAACAGCGGGGAAGAGGGATGTAGCGGCTGATAGGTGCTGACGTTGAGAAACGGGGGTAGAATTAAAGGATCGGAGTGGAAATGGGAATAAAAAACATCTGGTAAATAGTAAAATAATAATATTGTGACAGTGTTCAAGTAAGATTCACTATCCCACACTTATGATTTTTGGAGATATTACAAAAACAGCTTTTTTTCTTTTTTTCCTGTGAAAGGTGCACGTGTAACAAAAGTCGTCTGCTAATGTTATTTTTCTGTCAACTGTATAGCATCAGACTCATCCTGAATGTCACAAAAAGCATCTCATCTTTATTGTTTTTGAAAGAACAACTGTCATCGCTGCCTCAAAATATTTTCTAGTTGTTTGTAGTAATTTGCCACGATCAGAAGCACGTATCGACACGGTTTTGAACAGCAACTTC